>CM022946.1:25061565-25211781 GCA_012931725.1 Litsea cubeba
GCCCCTGCTTTTAGCAGGTTGTCGACCTCTTCCACGACCGCATCTGTCTGCTGCAGCCCGGTTCTGCGGGCCCTCTGCACTACTGGTCTTGTGGTCGGGGTCGACTTGAGCTTGTGGCACATGACCTCAGGGTCGACCCCGGGCATCTCACTTGGGTTCCAAGCGAAGACGTCCACATTCTGCATCAAGAACCGAGAGAGTTCGGCCCTTTCTTCGTCCGCAGCTGGGTGCCGATCAGGAAGAAACGGTCTGGGTCTGTCGGATCTAGCCTGACCTCGGCCAGGTCCTCGATGCTCTTCTTCTCAGGGTCCCGGCCGATCTCATCGAGGCCCTTCTCGAATTCGGCCAGGTTGACGCGCTCTGGCTCCTTTACTGCTGGAACGGCGGCCAGCATGCATTGCCTGGCCTGCTGCTGGTCTCCCTTCACTGTGACTACTTCCATCTTGCCTTCCTCGTTCTCATGGACGAACTTCAGCTTTTGGTGGAAGGAAGAAGGAACTGCCTCTAGCTTGTGGAGCCACGTTCTCCCAGAATGACATTGTAGGGAGAAGGGGCTCCACAACCAGAAAGTCGGCTGACACGGAGGCTCCGCCAACTTGGGTTTCCAAGGTGATTCTACCCTTGGGGTAGACTGGTGTGGCGGACAACCCTAGCAGAGGTGCACGAACCTCCGTGAGGTCTGCTTCGGAGAGTTTCATCCGTTTGAAGCAGTCGTAGTAGAGGACCTCGGAGGAGCTGCCGGAGTCGACGAGGATCCTCTTTACGGTGAAGTCTCTCAGCTTCATGGTGAGGAGCAGGGGGTCGTTGTGAGGGACCTGGACTCCTCTAGATCTCGATCCGAGAACGAGATGGCTGGTCTGTCGCGGCGGGCTTTCTTGGACGCCGGGGCGAGGTCGGCTTTCATTACTTCTTTCTCGTGCGAAGCCCGCCTGGCTTCGGCACGGGTTTGAGAGCTTCCCCGGGACGAGGAAGCGGGAGCCGAGGACGCCAGATGGATCACGTTGATGATCTTCTCTGAGTCCTCGCTGTCTGGAGCCGGGGCTGCGCTCTGGTGGACCCGGCCCTCGCTGCCGCCGGCATCACCCTCCTTGATGAACTCTGGGATGTGGCCCTCTTTGGCCAGCTTCTCCAGATACCACTGCAAAGTCCTGCATTCTTCAGTCTTGTGCCCGTTGCCCTTATGGAAGGCGCAGTGGAGCTTGCTCCGGGAGCCTTCGGTGGGTTCATACTTCATGGGCGGAGGATACTTGAAGAACGGCTTGGATTTGATCTTGGCCAGGATGCGGTAGATCGGCTCTTTGAAGACGACATTGACGCTCTGACTGGCGCTGGAGGGAGGTCTGGGCTTCCAATTGCCCCCAGACCTGAACGACGAAGGCTTCGCCGAGCTGGTGGCCCAGTCCCGCTTGGACTCCTGCTTCTGGGAGGGCCTCCCGCCTCTTTGCCGAGGCTGGCTATTCTTCTGTTCGGGCTCTGGGTGCCCGTCCTGATCCTTAGCTCGGATCTCGTCCTCCTCCCGGGCGATAAAGCGCTTCACCCGGGACATCAACTCTGACATGGATTCTGGGGTGTCCCCGGCCAAGTCCTTCCGCAAGTCGCTGCCGGGGATCAGGGCATGCTGGAAGGCGTAGATGGCTATCGCCTCCCTTGCGCCCTCGATCTGGCTGTAGATCGCCCAGAATCGGTGGGTGAACTTGGCGAGAGTTTCGCCCTGCTTCATTCTGAGGGCGATGAGGTCCCCTTCCTTCTTGGGGACGACAGTGTATGCTTGGAACTTCTTCAGGAAGGAGAGCTGAAGCTCCTTCCAACTGGAAACCGACTGCTCTGGGAGAGAGCAGAACCACTTCAGGGGGAGGTCACCCAAACTGGAGGAGAAGATTTTGCAGTTTAGGTGACCCTCGTTTCCCCAGATGGACATCTTCTGGGAGAAGTGTCGGAGGTGTGCAGACGGGTCGGACAGTCCGTCATAGGGAACGAACCGCGGGACGGAGAACTTCTTGGGCAAGGGGGTGCTCGATCTCTTTTGTGAAGGGAGAGCCCCCGAGATCAGTGTGACCACAGAGCTGCTTCTGGTCCCGCATCTCCAAGTTGTGCTGTAGAGCCAATCTGACGCGTTTGTCAAATCGCTCTTGCTCGTCGTCCTTCTCTGGAGTCTGGGCTCGGGTCTTCCGCTTGGGATGGCTCGGGCTACGACGGCTATGGGTTCGGCCGTCGCGGCTGTGGTGACTCCGGCTGTTGCTCGAGCCTTCGTCACGGATCTGGCTCCGTTTCTGGTCCAGATGAGGTCTGAGGTCTTCACGAGGAGGCTGGGCTGCCCTGCTGGGAGCGCCCTCCTTTTTCCCTTGAGGCTCAGAGACTTCCCTCAAGGAGGCGGTTTGCACTGCCCTCAACTGCTGCTGGAGCTCGCGAATCAGCTGCCCTTGTTTCTGGAGTTGCTTCTGGAGGAGAGCAGCTTCGGGAACCTCTCCAGTAGCAGGGGTTGAACGTGGCGCGTCTCTCCTACGGCCACGGCTTTGTCCTTCCGGGGATGCTCATCCTGACGCTCATCGCGTCCGGGTGGCGCGACTTCTTCTGACGGGGTCGAGGCCTCGAGTCCCTCTTGGAGTGGGAACTCGATAAAGAGCTGAGAGCCCAGGCGGCCCTCGCCTGCAGTCGTGCCATGCACCGTACGGGAGCGTCCTTGGGGAGGGACGTCCGTTGGCGGTGGTGGCAGCTCGAGCGCTGCTCTTGAGGATTCTCCCCCCTTCTTAGCTTTCGGAGGCATGGCTTCTGAGAGACTGAGGTTTAGAAAGATTGGGAAGGCTTTGAGAGGTTTGGATGGCTGGGATATTTCTTCCCCACAGACGGCGCCAATTGTAGGTGCAGAAAATTATGACCCACAATAAGAGGGTGCCTTACAGGACTTATCCGGGAAGATGATGGTGTCTGGAATGTCTGGATGCCGTCCGAGAGCCTGAAAGGGAGAAGCAAACGGTCAGAGGACCCTGGCCTGAGCGGCGCAAGGCTCTCCGATGCCAAAGTCAGTATGTGAACTGGAACGATGGAAGAGAGGGAGAAGAGAGACAGAGTAAGGGCTCTGTGAATAGAATTATGCGTACCTTGCATGGTGTTTGGAGGTCTATTTATAGAGGTTTGGATCGTATTTCTCAGAGAATATCTTGGTGTGGGTCCCATGATCTGACTGGGAAGTCATGATCAGCCCACAAAGTAATAAATACAGTCTAATCCGGCCCACTCAGCATTTAATGCCAGTCGGGTCAGCCCACATTGCATTAAATGCGTGTCTTGTTGGGCCAGATTGTGTTGGGCGCCTTTGGCGGTAGGAGTACCAGCGGATCTGCCCTCGGGCCTTGCCCTGATGTGGCCTCAGCCGCTGGATGCTGCCATGTGGCGATCTGGTGAAGATAGTGGGCGGCTGGATGTCGTGTCTGTCCCACTAGATCGTGACCCTATCTCTCCACGTGCCTGATGACGTGGGGAATGAGGGCCCTGTCTCTCCACGCGCCTGATGACGTGGCGCAAGTGAAGGTTCTTTCTTGCTTCGTCTACTGTCTTGGCTTCTTCAGCCGAGGGAGAGTCTTCTGCCGAGATGGCACTGAGGTGGCCCAGCCGAGGTGGACTCCCTCCCGAGATGACGCCCGAGGTGGGCCAATTCGGCACTTGTTGCCCGGAGATGCTTGATGTCGGCCAAGGCCTTTGTCCTGGTAGCCGGGATGAGATCGGTGCCACGTAGACGGCACGCGGATGGCATGTGAGGATGCCTAAACCCATCTGATGGCTGTGATTAGCTTAATCCTGTAGCTCTGGAAATCTCCCCACACAAAGCCCACTTAGAGCTGATTATGTTTTAATGGGATAATATAATCATAATAAAACTAAAAGTAACATTACATACATATATATTGGATTACTATTATAAGTTTATAAATATTGACCGGGTCAAAGAAGAATATTAGAAAGGGATGTAATTTGGGTCAATAAATTTAGATTTGGTTTCAATTAGACCCAAGTTTCCAACCTATTTTCTAAGCTTACCTGGCCAAACAAAGCCATCTAGTGATGTTTGGTAGGTGCTAAAAAAAAAAAAATGCACAGAAGAAGTTTGTGTTCTATTTGGGGGCAATTTCCACAGTGATTTTGTCACAATGGGCCCACGCCAATTTGACATGCTTAGGCCCACTTGTTATATAATGATTGACATCCTTTGTATTTTTTTTTTTTGGTAAATAAAAATTTGATTAAAAGAAAAGGAATGAGAGGGTTAGAGTATTTAGACTTTGTAAAATTGAAAATAACACAAAATACCCCTTATATGACCGTTTTATGGCTGTTGGGGAGTAAAATGGATAATTTTTTAAAATATAGTCATTTTTGGGCGGGCCAGGCCTGTTGTGCCTAGCGGGCCGCAGGGGCCAGCCCAACGTGCCAGGCAGGTCGGACCAATGGGCCCAGGAGCCTCGGCCCAGCAAAACCCACGTCACGGGCCGTGCCGGGCCACGGCCCATTGACTGGCAGGCCGGCCCGACCCATTTGACTTGCCTAGCCACATGGAGAGGAGATATATAGGGCTAAAGAAGGAGAATCTTCAAATAAGCCCTTAAGTTTTACCTTATTTCAAAAAATAACTCAACTTTTCAATCTTCTCAAATTAGAGCCTAAATTTTTCAGTAAATTTTTAATTAAGAACATCTAGCCATTGAAGGTATCTCCAATGACTTTTCTCCTTATTTTTTTTTAATACCAACATTACCCTTCATTTAAAAGAGGGCATGCATTCGATAACCACTTTATATAATCGATCGCCATGGGAACGCTGGTTGTTGATGATCACCACGAGAACACCAATGAAGGAAAGGATGAAAAGATGGAGGAAGTGACAGGATTTTATTTCAATGAATGATAATTTGGGTATTTAAAAAAAATGAAGGAAAAAGTTGTCAAGATCGAAACACCTTTAAATTGTTTGTTAGAGGTTCTTAATTAAAAACTTAGGCTCTAATTTGAAAGGTTTGGAAACTTGTGTCCTTTATTTTTTAAATAAGAGACAACCTTAAGACCTTATTTGAGATTTTTCCACTAAAGAATCCTATTCCCTCGTTCTAGAAAGGGTCTATCTCTATTCTCTATGGAATCATATTCCCATATTTACATCTCTTGCTTTGTTTATGTGTAATTATGATTATCATTATTGTCACTTCTCTACATCTCACCACACTAGAACTCGTTCTCCATATCCTTGTTTATGTGTTTGATTGTATATATTTATCTCCATCTTAAGATAAATCTAATTAAAAAAATATTTTAATTAAAGGCAAATATGCTCCTGAGCCCTGACCACTGCACACGAGCACACCGGGTCTCGGACCTTCCATCTTGTTTATGCAAATGTGGGTCCCACATCTAAGATGGTCAGGATGCACTGTGCTCAGTCGAACATTTTCCTTCATTAAAATGTTTATTTTATTATTCAAATAATTAACTTTATTGTTTCCCTTCTTTATAAAAGATTCTCATGACCTTTTCTAAGTTCTCCAGACGATAGAAAGTTATAAAGCAAACATGCATAAGCAATGGAAAGTTTACACCAGCACCTTCTTCAAAGGGAAAAAGGCATCCAACAGTTGTAACTTTCTCTCATCAATGAGGTCTACATCTCTGTAAATCTCTATAAACATCATTTCAAAGGGGAAAAGGCACCTTAACAATACAATCTTCATTTATCAAGATTATATATAGATTTCCCGGCAGAAGCTCTCTACCATTAATTAAACCATAGCATATATAGCATATAATCCCAAAGGGTAGCTCAGTGGGTCTAGGACCACAGTTTATACCGGGAGGTTGTAAATTCGAAACTGCATGACCACACGGAGGCTAAAAAGAAGTTTATCTGACTTTTCTTTGGGTCCAAAGAAATTAGTCCAGTCCAAAGGATTGGAATTTGGGAACCCTCTAATAGCTGCAGAAAATATATATATATATATATATATATGTATGAGCAAGGCTCCCCTAAGCTCGAGCTTAGGGAGAAAATTTCGTAAGCTCGTGCTTGTGGGCCCCACCTTTGGTCCATCCAAATGGACCAAATACATGACCCCCTTAAATTGCACATGTCCACTAACTTTCGGTAAGATCCGAATTTACTGGACCGTTGGATTGACTATATATCAATTCGAATGGATTGTTGACCATTAAACTCTTGGGCCCATATGGAGATTATAGAAATTACGATTGCGGCTGATTTTTGGCAGTGAGGAAGATCCTAGGGAGTCCTTGAAATCCCCCCACCCCCATCCTCACTTGGGTTCTCAAGTGGGCCCCACCACACACTTGAGCTTACCTTATCCTAAGCTTGAGCTTAGGGAGCCTTGCTCTATATGTATATAGCGTAGATATTATTAGCTCCTCTTTGATGTATAGTCATCTACAAAAGCACACATCTGTTAGATGGAGAGCTAGCTATTTAGTCTAATGCTTAAAAAAAAAACCGACAATCCTCAGCACATAAAAGAGGAATTTCTATTTTTTACGGTCCATCTTTGGCTTTTAGATTGTAGAGGATTTTACAAAAAAAAAAAAAAAAAAAAAAAAAAAAAAAAACAGTTTAGATGTCCATTGTGCTCAAAAGGTAATATTAACCTCCATTGCACCATATCAGTCATTTTTCACGAAATGATTTTTTTTTTAACACTTTCAACTAGCGTCCCTAGCGACCCTAGTTTTATAATGTTAAGGGTCGCTAGGGACCCGCGGTGTATACGAAAAGTAGAATAAAAGATGATTTTTTTTCTCTTTCGGTGTGAAGGGGACATATCCTCTCTCCCAAGTGCCCATCTCCTAGGTCGCTTTGCTTCCCCACCAGGTCACTCTCACATGCCAAAAGCCAAGGAGTCCGGAATCGGATCACCTGAAGTGGGCTAATCATGTTGCTCCACAACGAAAAAACCTCCACAGATCTCATTCTTTTCACTAGCGGATCATCAAATCTTGAACAGAAAAAATCCTTTGCAGCCCTTTCTTGAGTTGAAAATACATGTACATATACATTAAAGACTTCCACATATCTCATTCTTGAAACCACACGAAGGCACAAGTTGAACACAAAAATGGAATTTGGGTCTCTCACTTCATACACCTTTGACAATTTCTCTTTCAACTCCGCCTTCAAAACGCGCAAGATGAGAACAAGAAAAAAAAAACTAAAAAACAAAGGGATTAAAACAAAAAGAAATAAACCCCTTCAAATCTACCTTGGAAACATTGGCCCTGCCAGGATGGAGCACATCAATTACCTATGCAGATCAAAATGTCAAAATAGAAGAATGAAAATTTGTTTTTAAAGAAGAATTGGAATATCATCAAGGGAAGAGTACTCAAATTGTTTCCTAGAAAGGAGGCGATTTGTCATAAACTTTCTTTTGTTCGGATCGTGACAGCCTTGCCATCTACCATGATGATTGATTCCTGTCGACACTAGAGAGAAAGGGGGATGGGATGGATGATTAAATATAGCAAAGGAACCCCAAACCCTAACCCTAAGATCTAAAAGCTATAAACACAAATGAAAAATGGAAGAGGAATCCATCGATGAATGAATATTAGAAAGAGATGTTTGTCCTCTTACCAGTGATTCTCGAGGAAGAGAGAGGGATAGAGGAGGCAGCAACAAAAACCTCTAATGCCTGGGAGAGAGGGCGAGTTCCAAAATCCTAATCGTTATACAGTGGGGGTTGGGGTTGAGGGAGATGGGATCTGGGAGGGATGGGTGGTGGAGGAGAAGAGAGGAGGAGGAGGAGGATGGTGGTTGTTGGTAGAGGAGAGAGGCGGATATGGCTTCCTGCAATTCGAATTAGCAGGATATGCAGGTCCCTAGGGACCCTTAACGTCATAAAATCAAGGTCGCTAAGGACGCTAGTTAAAAGTTCTAAACGAAACATGACACCGCAGGGTCCCTAGCGACCCTTAATGTTATAAAACTAGGGTCGCTAGGGACGCTAGTTGAAAGTGCTAAGAAAAATACCATTTCATAAAAAATGACTGATCTGGTGCAATGGAGGTTAATATTACCTTTTAAGCCCAATGGACATCTAAGTTGTTTTTTTATATATATAAAATCCCCTAAATTGTATGGTTATTTAGATATCTAACAGTCTAGAATTCATTAAGCGCGCATCTCGGGAATGTTGAGAGTAATACTAATGACTAATGAGTTTTGACCAAATACTTACTGGAGACAGGCCTGACCTTCTCTCACATGGCCACATGGGAATGTGAGAGGGGCTTTTTTTTTTTTTTTTTCATTGTGGGGTGCGTCATGTGCGTGTGTTAAAGAATCTTTTTCCCTCATTCTAGAAATGGCGTCTCTCTCTGAAATCATATTCCTTTTTTCTATTTCTTTTATGATACCAGTATCAATGGGTTTTTGACCCAATAGGATTAACCCGGCAAGTGGCGTCCACTAAACCCACACATTTGGACATCAAATAAATTTGAAGTGGTTCCCAATATAAGACGCGGGAGCAATTAGCCCACACCTTATGCCTCTCCATAACTCCGATGTGGTTAAATCATATTTCTATATTTAAACATCCTTGCTTTGTTTATTTGTTCTGTTGTCATTTCTCCCCATCTCATTAATCTCTTACTTTGTTTATTTGTTTGATTGTCATTTCTCCGAATCTCACTACTATATAATTCTCTCTCTGGTATTGATATTTTAAGTGGTGCGGAGCAGAACCATGTGCCTATCACTTTCATGCCCACGCACCCTGTCCTCATTGACCCACCACCAGCATGCCTCCCATTTGCTTCCACCATTATTCTATTCTACTCTATTCACTAAAACCAAAAGTCACCCTGACATTTCAAAAGCTAACCCAACCACCCACCCAAACCCCTTTCCACCTTGCTTTCACATGGTTCCAATTTCCAGCTAGCACCTAACTTTTCCCCACAGCCCTTTTATCCCCACCATATACCTTCACTCTCCAAACCAACGTCCTTCTACCAATTACCTCAAATTTCTTCCGAACCCCTTCTTAATTAACTGTTCATGCAAAAATCAATGCTTGCACCACTCACAGCCATTAGGTGATTTGGGTGCAACCCCATCTTATACTCCAAAGAGAGCGTAACAACTATAATCAAATAGAGAGTATTACTCTCAATAAAAAATGAGCTAATGTGTGGCACATTGCACCAATGTAATATGAAATAGTGTTTAGTTAGTATAGTGACACACTTGCAGCACAAACAAGAATCACAAATCTTTATTCATCTAAGTCAAATGATACAGAAGAGAAAAGTAACATCCGGTCCATCTCCAATCCTCCCCACAAATGAAGCTCCAAAAATCACAAAGAAGAAAAACCAACGAAATGAATACACAAATGGATTACCTTAATCTACATAGAATAATTAAAAACTCCCAAGTCAATGACTCAAGTGTTTTCTTTTATGGTTTAGAGGAGTGCAACCCCTCCAACCAATGCTAGCAAGGCCATGCTAGCAGCTGGCATGAACGCGCCGGAATTGTTGTCTGTGGAGGGGGATGATGGAGATGGTGATTGAGAGGGTGAGACGGACGGCGGGGTGCCGGTGCTCGGAGATGGAGACCCCGGAGACTGTGCGGGGGGAGACGATTTGGTAGGAGTAGGAGTGGGTGCAGATGAAGTTGGTGGGGTGGCGGAAGGTGTAGGGGATGTTGTGGGTGAGTGGGTTGGCGGGGTGGATGATGGCGGAGGAGTCGCTGGGGGAGGTGAGGCTGGTGGTGGAGATTTGGTAGGAGGGGTTGATGAGGGTGGGGTTGCGGTGGTCGACGGCGAAGGAGCGGGTGCTTGTGCAATGCACGTTCCAAGGAGAGCAAGCAGCATAATTAGAGCCAATGTGGGACGTGAGAAGGCCATGTCTCTCTCCGTTTTTTTCCAAGCAAGAGAGAGAGAGAGAGAGAGAGAGAGAGAGAGGTGTTTATGTGAGGGAAAGATGTGAAAGGGAGATGATAATATATAGAGTGAAAAGGGAGGGGGTTTGGAGGAGAGATGAATAGGTGACAACCAAGCAATGGGTGTTTGGCTGATGATTGAGTTGTTTTTTAACAAAGAAAACATCCACAGCTAAATGTTTCTGGAATCTATATATCTTATTTGAGGGCAGAACAAGAGCACTCAAAATTATTCAAAAGTGGGGTCCACATTACAGAAAATAAACTTCATATTAAATAGATACTAATTAATTATCTGGACCAAGTTTTGCTCCACTAAAAACCAAAGGATAATCAACTGAATCATGTGTTTTACACCATTAATTTCAGGGTTTTTATGGATTAGTAGTTCTTAAACTTGATTGATACAATCATTCTTCATTGGAGGTTTTTTTTTTTTAACATGCAAATTCTCACAAGGCCTCTTCTGGATGAAGAGAAAAGTGAGAAGAAAAACTAATCAATATAGAAATCTCTTTGTAATTCTCTTTTTAATTATTTTTTGCAATGGTTTTCTATTTTGATACACGAAAAAAAAAACACCAATTTCTTTTCAATGAAAATGACCATTAATTCTTTAAGCAAAAAAAAAAACCGACCATTAATGCCCTAACCTAATTCTATCAACCATGGGTTTCAATTCTCTTTTCCTGTTGACTCTTGAACCATCTTCTCATTCATACAGTGCATATCTAATGCTTGTACGCAAGTTTGCTAATAAATGATCTTGTGACCCAAATCACGGGCCTTAGAAAAGTTAAAAAGGCCTCTAATCTTTCCAAAACCTCCTGTCGTCAACCCTGAACAAGTTATAATCCCCCCTACACATCTGTAATCTTGTATGTGCTTATACAAATATCCTTTTTTTTTATTGTAGTTGGCTTCCTATCCTTTTCGTTTCAATAAAGACGTTAGAATTTTGCAATCTTTTCATAGAATCAAAGAGAGATGGGGTTGGTGAGGTCGCATTCCCCCTTTGTTAAAAGCTAATTTAATCATTAGGTGTAGCACAAACAGTAAGAGGGACCATGTGCGCACGTTTTAGACTCGGAGATGTTCATGTATTCACAGGGAAGAGAGAACCTTACTTTGATTGCTAGTTTTCCAGCTGGCAAGAGGAAAGACAGCGTTGTTCTGTCGCCCACAAATCACTGCTTCTGGCAAAACTTATCTTCACCACATCAAACCTTCTCATCTTAGAGAAGTCATGTTGTGGACCCATGGTCGATCAAGTATATCTTTCAATCAAATCAACAATCTTATTATTTGAGTCATTGATTTCACTGAATGAACTTTATCTCTGCAACTTTCTTTGTTTGCACGTGTCGAGTAGTAAGTACAAGGTAGATGTCAAAGTAAAAATTAGAAGTGTACTGGTAAATTCTTATTTTGATAGCATGAGGAAGAACATACGTGAGAGAGGGGAGTGTAGATTAAAAAATATTTTTTGTTATATAGTTTAGTGTACTATAATTTATCTGTATGTTGAAAAGAAAGAGGCTTCGTGGAATAAAAGAAAAGCGGTGTCATATCATAAGTTTATTTTTTCACTTTATTATTTTCACCCAAATATGATGGAGTAAAAAAAAATGTTATATTACATGTGTCTACTTTAACTTCACATTTACTACTTCTTATGCAAAATAATGCCGGCGGTCCAGCTCATTAGACCCACTTCGATGTGCTCCTAGGGTTTTGGTGTGGAAAAATACATGGAAAGAAAGGTCATGCAAAATGTAGACCATAGATTTTTTTTTTTCTTCTTTTTTAGATTCAATCCAAGTGAGAATAAAAGTTAGATGTGGCATGGTGCGACAATCCATGACGGGATTAGTATATAACCCCAAGTCCGTAGAGCTGGACTTTTCTGAGAAAATTCTCTTATCCTTATTTTCTCTGTCTCATTAATTCAAGCACTTTATAAAATATTATGCAACGGATTGTTTGAATGAGTTTTGCTTTATGGAGAAGTCCAAATTTAATAATGCAAGTGAGAGGTTATCAAACTTAAATCCTTAAATATTGCTAAAGTGGCTCTAAAACAGGTTTAGGTTATAGTGGTGACCACGTAAAGTGGTGGTGATGGAGGAGAGAAGCAAGAAAAATGCACTTGACTTTAATGGACAAATGATGCTGTCTCAATTTGAAATTACATGAAGCTTTCATAATCAAAGTTAGCCCGCATTCAACGGCTACAATACATGCAGGGAAGGAGCCAGAAAAGGAAGGGATTGTCCGGTCCTTCCATAGTTCCAAGAGCCGAGGATAGTATGCATCAATTTGCACTGTAGGTCTAGATCTAATTTTTGTTGACAGTTACATCTGATGTGTCTTCCTTTTTTTTTTTTCTTTTTTTTTTTTTTTTTTTTTTTTTTTTATGGTACCCAGCTATGGGGGCTGAGCACCCCCGAGTGAGGTGACAAGGCCCTCTGGTGAAGAAAGGTGACAAGTTTAGGGTTTGAATCATGTACAAGCAGGTAAGAACTGTGCTGCCTCTTACCATTACCACTGAAGTAAGAGGCCCTTCTCAGCTGATGGCTCTTCCTGGTGGTGTAACTTAGGCTTGACCTAGCCCGAGCCTACTTGGCCATCATGAAAATGCAATGCAGGCTAAGCATATTTGGTCTTGGGCTCAGGCCTAGATTTTGAAGCTGTAGAAAAATTTGGGTCCGCATTTTGGGGCTTTGGCCACTGGAATCGAGCCTCGTGCAAAATTATATAAATAGACACATTTTTTGAAGCACGCTCTGTTTTATTAGTATAAAGGGTACCTTACCTATGAGCTTGAGCCGAGCATGTTAAGATTGAATCCAGGTCGAGTCAAGCTCGAGCGTAACAAGCAGCTTGTTTCAAGCTCAAGCTTGAGCTTGTTCAAGAGTGGCTTGGGACCACTCATCTACATCTGAGGAGAAAAAAAAAATAAGAGGACTGGGTTAATGGTTCCAACTCACAAACCTTCAATCATCAAAACATACCTACTTTAGGGTAGTTTGTTTGCATAGAATACATAAAAAGTCATAATCAAATGAGCTTCACTAAATGATTAAAAAGATAAGGAGTGAACGATATAAAAAAAAAGGCTATATAGATGGGATCTTGATTTGAATTACTAGAGTGATAACCATTAATGAGATGTTCATTGATGGTCATTTTTAAATGTTCACGTTTAATTTTTCATTTTTAACCACTCATAGAATCACAAAGTCCTAAAATCCCTAGGATTTAAATTACAGAAACAAACGGGCTCTGGTTCGATTGGCCTATATGCTTTGCATTTTTTGGTGGACCAATTCAGTTCACCCATATGTCTGAAATCTGAACAAACGGGCTCTGGCTCGAATGGCCTATATGCTTTGCAGTTTTTGGTGGACCAATTCAGATGTCTGAAATCTGAACCAGTGGCTGTCCAAACACTATGGACCGGCACAGGCAATAATTGCAATAATGAACTTACTTTGCTACAATCCTTTCAGCCTGTGATGCTGGGGAGCAGGTGAGTATTATATTCTCTTTGTTCCATGTTTCCTTCTTAATGCTGAGAACATTTTCTCTTCTCACCATCAAAAAAGGAATCCAGGACTGATGACAAGCTATCTATCAACAGCTGTGAACGTGGTGTTAGAATTAGAATACTAAAAAATGCACCTTCCTTTTTAAATGTGTGGTGGTTGTGGCTCCTCTGTCAGCAAAAAGAAAGAAAAATCCCTGTGTTGCCTCTTCTGTAATTTTGTTACTTAATGGTGAAGAGACAGAGTATCCCTGAGAGAAGCACAGTAAATTGGATGTAATTAAGGTGGGATCTTTGGGCCTTGGCCCTCAATAAATATACTGTTTACTCATTTTTTGAAGCTATAGGTTTGGTGTATATATGGAACTCACTTTCATTCGTGTCAGGATTCAAGGCTCAGAAATGGCGATTGAGAAGGCACGCACATCTATGCACAAAAGTCCTCAAGTGGAAAGCACAAAATAAAAGTGAGTAGAGGTGATTGCTCAATGGATCAATTATTTTGGATGTTTTGCGGTCTCTCTTAATTTTTACTAGCACAATAATATGTGGTCAGTGTTGGAAATTATTATTAAAGGATAAGATTGAATTAGATTGGTTTTGATTACTAGAGATAAAAGAGAGTTGTTAGAGAGATTTTAGGATTGAGTTTGAATTTGAATAACTCTTATTACTGCCTCATATAAATTGAGAGGACTTCGTCTCCTCATGCTTACTATGATTTTATGGAAATTATTTGAAAGTCTTTAGTTAGTACGGTTTCTTCCGTCTAAGTTAAATGTACATATATTTATAATCTAAATATTCATGCATTGCAAATTAATTATACACCGTAGAAAAAAGATAAATGAAAATCTTGATAAATGATTATTATAAATTTAGAGAGTTTTAATTTATGAACCTTTACTTGAACAATGCCTTACTTTATTGTGAAAATTCCAATTCTATCCCACAACATTTAAAATTTTATTTTGAAAAAAAAAAAGAATATGAAAATACCATTTTTACAAACCAAGATGAAGTATAGAGTAAAGGAAATAGGATAAGTGGGTTGCAAAAGGAAATACGAAACTAGAAAGAAAGAGAATTGTTGCCTAATAAGGAAACAAGGAAAGTGGAGAACGTGAGTAACTCAGATATTGAAAGCGGGGTAGATAGGAGTTGATAACTGAGTAGTTGTAAATAATAATCGACATAGATGAAAGTAGTATAAAATATAGGGATAGAGGTGTAATGGGTCAAGATAGTGGGGATAATTGTCCGTTAAAGTTACAATATATGTCAAAATTCAATCAAAATCCCTTAATTTTAATAGGTTACAATGGGTTGAATTTTATTTTAATTCTTAGACTTTGTAATGAAGGACTCCCTTATTTCGTTTGGTATCTCAACTCCCAAGGGACTTGTACATGATAGGAGAGAATCCACTTCTGTGGGGGAGTGAAACTCGCCGCATTCAAGGAAAGAGAACCCACACATGCAAGAGTGAGAACTCACATATTTCAGGAGTGGGAAGAGACCAGGGTCAATCCCTATTCATCTGAGGTGGGGTTGCCAATGAAGCGAACCCTTGTTCTTGAAGCGACTCCCTTGTTAGAGTATGGTTGTTGAGGGGCGTGTTATTTGTGAGACTGGTTAGTGAGTGTGTGTATTGTTGCTTGTTGGTCTTCTTTTCGTTTGCCTCTTTCGTTGATAGTCTATTTCAACAACAACGAAAAGTGAGCTGTCATTTGGTAAATCCTTTGGTCTTAATTGCGGATTCAGGCGAATTTGCTCTGCAGATTTTGTTCTCAAGGGAGGGAGAGAGAGAGATGCATTGCTTCCTTTTTTTTTATAGGAAGTTAAATTCCTCTCTATAGAGAAAGTTGAATTTATATTTTTCTCTTTTTACAAGAAATATGTGCCACATCAAACAGCAAGAACGTCAAAACAATTTCCTCACAACAGCAAAATCTTTTCATCATACAAATGTACCCTTGAGACCTAGTTGAAAGCCTCCCCGAAAACTTGAAAAGTCCCAACTTTTAAGTTAATGTTCTGATTTCAAACCTGAAATCAAATATGCCAAAATCACTTTGTCTCTATAAAAAATTTTGATTTCTCCATTTCTCATACAAACAATGCAATGCAAATTAGCGCACTTCAACTTTCAAGGCTGTAGAAGCCCAAAACTAAGCCTTATTTCTAAATCCTAGTTCATATTGACATATGATGCTGATTTTTTTTTTCCAAATTCAATGACACCCACATTCCCATCATATGGACTAACTAGGTCTCCAGAAATCCAAGTGGGTCATCATATCAATGGGTGGCAATGTTATAGGATATAAATTAGGGGTGCTCATATCGGGGTAGGGTCGGACTGAGGCATATCTAGGACTAGCCCAAAATTGGAAACACGGGCCTCATCAAGCCCGACATGGGTCATAAGTGCTTGGCTTGAGCTCGGCTGCGTGAAACATGTCAAGCTCAAGCGTGCCCATTTTATTAACAGGGCCACACCAAGCTTTCTATCAAGCTTTCTATCACTTATTTGGGCCAATCAGTCACAAAACTACAACCACTAATTATTCAGGTTGAGTGGAACTGGGCCTTGGACTTTCTATATATCAACTTAATTAAAGTTTAACCGAAATATTAAATGGGCCCTAAATTTTAGATCCAACCCCATCCCGAATGGTAAAACCTAAGGCCCTATTGCCCGGTGAGCAGTTGAGCACAGTGAACAATGAGTATCTTCCATACTTCAGTCTAGTAGGTTTTGCATCGTATGCCCGTTTAATGTCTGATATATAAGAATATTTCAATTACAATGAAGGGCCAGACTTCCTAAGCGTGAGTTTGGGATAAGATTCCGTAAGCTAACTGTCACATCCCGGACCCAAGAATCCCCTGATTATGGTGGTTTCCAAGGTGTGACACGCGTACTCCCGTGAACTCGCACTTGTTCCGGACCAAATCCGAATTCACGAAGGAGAAAATTTTACCTTCAATCAACATTTAGTTGCTGAAGCATATATGACATTTAATATCAAAGCCATGAGCAGTCCATTGACTATTCCATTATGTTATAATTTATCATTAACAAAGCTAATAATTTAAATCTCATAACATAAGTACTCTAATGAATATCAACTAGATGTTTATCTCAATTGAACATAATCCTAATACAATGCAAATCTACACTTCATGCGTTGCCTTAAGCTAAGTGAAATACAAAATGCTTAGACTTAACTCAAGATTACTATTCGAAACGTACTCCGGCTGTCATATCTAACCGAAGAACTTACCCATCAATCTTTAATTCTGTTTGGTTACTAATTGATCTCTTCGATGTCCTGAATCCCCGTGACACCAAGAGTAGTACCTCAAATATATACGACGATTTGGCAAGTATAGGCAATAAAAGGAATATACATAATGTTTTCAAAATGAAATAGTTAACAATTGAGTGATAAATATCAATATAAAGAATTAACGAAATGTTTGTTCAATAAATGATAAATCCATGATTTCGAAATCGAATCAATAACATATCCATGGTTTGAAGTTCAAATCAATAATCTATATATAGATGCAAATATGGCATCTACGTGAACCCATCCTCTCAATGAGAGAAAATCTAATTGGGATGTCACCAGCGGCCCGGCCAAAAGCAAACTGGCTACCCGGGTTTCAGAGTTCCGGTTACTCCAGATGACATACTGCAGAAGTCTCTATAACTAAACCAAGTTTAATCCCCGTCGGGCATCACAAGGTCGAAGCTAAGTAGTGCCGATACAAATCAAATCAATAACAAATCAAATCTGAGTATCTTTATGTACTCGTTCACAAATCAAATCAATAACAAATCGAATCTAAGTATCTTTATGTACTCATTCACAAATCAAATCAAATAACAAGTCGAATCTGAGTATCTTTATGTACTCGTTCACAAATAAAATCAAATAATATGACGACTATATCAATTAAAATTGATAATGATGAAATTTCGATTTAAAGGCACAATGCAATTTATTTAAAGAAAACAAAACATTTATTACCCAATTTAATTATCCATAAAGACTATTACTATCCGATACAAGATAGATTTAGAGAGTCAACGTATTACTACTTACTTGGTGTCACTTATTATAAAAATACGTTGAGCCTCTAAATAAATCTCCATGCTTAATAATTAGACTACTAAATGCATAAAACTTAGGAGATATTTAATTTAAATTAAACCTTCATAAAAATGTAATTTCCATTAGTCAAATGAAATGGTTAAGGGTTCCATTCTAGAGTCATATAAGTCATTTTAAATTTTTCATCACCTATTAGTTTAGGGTTACACCATATTTCTCATTAAGGAGAATTATGAAGGGTCATCATAGAGTAAGAGTACAATCACACTCCTCTAGTAGGGGCAATCGAGTCGGAAAGCCCAAATAAATGTTTCAGATTCATTACCATTGGTCCGTTAATTTCATAAAAGGTGCCATTTTCTAGGGTCCCACAAGTACTTCGGAGTTCACAATCCTAATTGGTTAGTAAATACATAAAATAAAGGTATTCATCAACTTTTAATGGCCTAAGAAGTAGTTTTGGTCAAAACCCCGGGGCCCAGGCAGAACCCATTGTCACTATAGCGAGGTCCATCCTCGCTATAGCGAGGTCACATTCTGTGACTACTCCGTTTCCTCATTTTTTCTTTGTTTCCAATTCATACCCTATTCCACCTGAACTTAATCATTGAAGCCCCCACTTGTACTACATATATACACAATTCCACATGTTTTCAAGGGTATAATGCACATAGTTTAATCCATTCACCACTCATGTGTAGTAAATTTGTACACATGTAAATTTTGTATTTATTCAACACCCTACTTCACCATCAATTTAATCTCCTCTTTACCTTTTAAAAATTAAGACTACTAACACCCAAGGCAATCAACACATGCTATATTTATTCTCAAATTATAATCAAAGAGGCTAATCACCATAAAGAGGGAAATAATAAAATTTAATAATCCAATCAAGGAATTAAGCACTATGTAATCTCAATTAATGCTTATACTTGCCTCCAATAAGCTTTTCCAAAGCTCTCTTATCAATCTCTTGCTTACATGATGAAAACCCCCAATTTACTAAACCCTAATCAAAGAGAATCCATGGGAAAATGATGAGAATGCAATGCATGTGGGATTAGGAGTCTTCTTGACTCAAATACAACTCAAATAATTGGGCTAGCGTGGGGACCACTAGGGATTCCTTAGGAAGCTGGCTCCAATTGAGACTCGCGACCCCACATTTCATGTGTAATCCGGGCCCACAGTTAATTGCAAATAACTCCACTAAATAAATGCAATTGAACTCCAGTCTCAGGAATATTACATAGAAGACCCTAAACTTCCACATTACCACAAGTAGACCCCTCTATCAATATCCATGGATCAATTGGACCTGTTTTCCAAACTAGATCCATATCTTATTATCCTTGAGCCCCAATTAATTATAATGATCATAGGTACCTTTCCAATTAACTCTTAATCGGAATGGGTGCGCACTTACCAATGATAAATCCATTAATTGGCACAAGGGGATATTAGAGATAGATTTCATATTGACTATTGAATGTTCCCACAGCTCTACTACCATGTACCCAAATCACCGAGGTGTTGACCTACAGTTGGCCTCACTCATTGGTGATTCAAAGTAAATGAATAGATAGAAACTTGAGTTCATTAATGTCTCATGATTGAGAGCCTATTACTAGGGAATTATGAGAGCAGACCTTAAAATAACGACAGTGTTTATAAGGTGTTTCTCATGGTCCTTCAATACATCCAATGTACCAGCACTATGATCCAGAATCTTCCATTCTGATGATCGAGACAAATCACACTATCTCATAGTGATCAAAGTGCTGCAACCTTGTCAATATGAGATGTTCAGTCTCATCACTGGTTGTGAAGATATTTAAGTATAAGATTTGTCACACATGTCTCCCGTATGTGGATCTCATCCATACACATGTATTACATCTAATATACTTGTGGACTCCGGTTCATCTCATGAACCATCATGTCATTTGTATTGGTTATGTGCAAGTATATAATAAATCATCGTTCATCTCATGAAAGGAAAGCATGAATATACTGATAAATAAAGAAATTAATCAATTTATTATATCATCTACTGGATTGAGTCATAAAACTAACACTGAGCACCAAGGATTTGAACCTAGGAGTGGTCTAGTTAGCATGTAGAAAAGTAAAGTTGAGCCCTTTTTCTTTACTCAAACTTTGTGGTTTCATGTCAAGCTTGGAATTTCCAAATCCTGGAGTTTAGAAATGCTTTGGATGTTGCCATTTTTAAATTTCTTTTTTTATTCGTACTTTGGTTTTTTATCTGAGAATTTCATGCATTTTAAATTCTATAATTTTTCTAATTCGTAACTACCAGAATTCCTTACTGGAATTACACTTATACACGCTTCTCCGCATAAGGGACACATTTTTATAGGTGTTAGGAATTTTGTGTATTGCAATTTGATGGATGCATTATCATTTTCATCATCATTTGAATTTTCACATGAGCATTGATTTAGAAATCTTGAAATCTTGATTTTCACATGCATTGTTTTTAGAAATCTTGGTTCATGCATGTTTTGATTTTATACTTGGATGCAATTAGTTTTGAAAAGAATTTTTAAGAATCAAGCAAGCCATTGTTTTAAAAGTTTGAAATCTTTTTGGCTTTTTATGTTTCATGTTTTTAAGCCGCTTAGAATGATTTAAAACTTGATTCCAAGCTTGATTTATTGGCCCAAAAAATCCCTAAGGAAAAATACTTTAAAATATGCAAAATATGCATTTTTGGGGGAAATGGTCCAGGGGACCCGGTCGACCCGCAGTGTGGCCGGTCGACCGAGCCCATGGACCCGGTCGACCGAGCCCACTTTGGGTCGACCGGGAAAGAGCCAACAACTCTTTTTCAAACGGTCAGTTTTATGACCGTTGAAGCCCAGGTCGACCCGGGAAAGTGCAGGTCGACCGGGGACTCGCAGAAACCCACTTTTTGGGTATAAATACTAGTTCATTCCTTAGCCAAATTAGAGGAACAAAGTGGCCCTTCTTGAGGTGTTTTGAGGCCAAAGAAAGGGGGATAAGCTAAGGGAGGCTAGAGGGTCATTAAGGAAAGCTAAAGCTTGGATCCATTAAGTTAAATCAACAAGTAGGCTTTACTTTCCTAATCATATGTTTTCATGCTTTGTTTTAATTATTGGTAAATCTTTGTTAGCATGCTAAACTATGATTTGTTGTGTCCTTAACATGTTTATGTTTTGAATTGATTCATTGTTTTGGATGCACCACCATGATTCAAACCAAGTAGGACTCTAATTGGTATATCTATGTGAATCTTGTTTTGGAATCATCTTTGAAATCATATGTAACATGATTCCTATACTTGGTTGAATCTTTGGTTGTTGTTTTTCATCATAAGAAAATCACTTTCAAATCTATCTTATGTTTTGGATTCAACAACTTTATAAATCACATGTATTTGGTTTTAAAGTTTTACAACTTGTTTAAACATTGATTGGTATATCATTTTCAAGTTGTCTTTTTAAACACATGTGTTTTGACCCTTAATTTCAATCAAATACATTTGTATGTTTTATACTTTCAAATACCTTAAGCATACATTGAGCTACATTGTTAATTTGATTGAAATCCTTATGCATCACATGTTTGCTCTTAGAATTTCACAACTTGTTTGGAATAGATAAGTATTTCTTTTACAAGTTGTTTTTAACATGTGTTTTGTATTCTTTCCTCAATCATAAATGTTTTGAGCTAAAACTTTCTAAAGCCTTTGGCATACATTTATGAGCTTTGATTTTCAAATTGATTGAGGACATCATGCATACACTTTGAACATACATCTTTGCATTCATATAGTGTTTGCATGAATTTGTTTTACAATTTCATATCCGCCTATTTAGAGGCAATTTATTTGAGCCAAAATTGTAATCTCCATCAAGTGTATTATAGACACTACTTAGAGAGATAACCAACCTTTTGGTTGAAGAGGTTATTGCTTAGTCTTGAAAAGCATATTGTAAGAGGTTATTGCTTAGCCTAGAAAAGCATAGTTGTAAAGGTTATTGCTTAGCCTATTGAAAAGCATACATAGTGGAAATCCGGTGGGGTGTGAGGAACACAAGCCGGTAGTGGATGTAGGCATTGAGGCCGAACCACTATAAATGATTATGTGATGGTGCATGCTATGTGGTGATTGTGTTTATATAAGCTTCCGCATTTTGGTTGTCAATCATCACTTGTGACTAGTTAATGTAAAGAAATTAAAATTGTTCATAATTGGTCACTAGTTGTAGCTCACCCTATTCACCCCCCCCCCCCCCCCCCCCCCCTAGGGTAAGGATCCAGGACTTTCAAGCTCTAATTTGGATTGATCCTAGTAGTTATATTCTTTTTAACTCCATTTTAGAGTGATTGAGATAATAGTCATATCCTTTAATCTCAATTGGTATTCTTTATTCCAATTGGTATCCATGGTTGCTTTTCTCCATGACCTTGCTCTTAATCTTGGTAATTTGATCATATTGAGCTCTATAGTTAAATGAATCTAATCCTTTCCTTGAAGTTTACCCTCAATTGGTAAAACCATCTTCTTCTTGAACCAAAAAGTTAAATCTTTGTCAAAAGTTTGACAAAAGGAGAGAATGGATTGAGGGGGAGTATAAACCTTCATAGGAAGTATTAGTTTTGATCAAATTCACCATTGAATTGGCTTTATACCCTTAGACTACTACCATACATGATACCTGTTATATATTTCATTTTCGATTTCTTTCGTTAACAGGTGCTACTAAAAGGTATTTTCCTTATGTCATGTGTGTAGGTACCTTTGCAATTTAATGTCAAAGGGGGAGAATATTCTAGATGTCAAAAGGGGAGAGTATAGCCAATTTATCTAAGGGGAGATTTTGTATTATCTTCCAAAGGGGGAGAAGATGCATATCTTGCCAAAGAGAGAGAGTGCATGGTCAAAGGGGGAGAGTTGTTAGAAGACTAAGCTTGGGAGTTAAAGAAGTTGCTTGGCTAAAGAAGAAAAGAAAGCTTGAAGAATGATCAAGCTCCAAGCATCAAGAATGAAGAAAAAGAACAAGAGCCCAAGCTAAGTCAAAGAAGCATCCAAGAGATTTCAAGACTTGTCCAGCTAAGGGGGAGCTGAAGACTTAGTGTGAAAATTCGGTGATGAGTGAGTTGCCATCAAATTGCAAAGGGGGAGATTGTTAGGAATTTTGTGTATTGCAATTTGATGGATGCATTATCATTTTCATCATCATTTGAATTTTCACATGAGCATTGATTTAGAAATCTTGAAATCTTGATTTTCACATGCATTGTTTTTAGAAATCTTGGTTCATGCATGTTTTGATTTTATACTTGGATGCAATTAGTTTTGAAAAGAATTTTTAAGAATCAAGCAAGCCATTGTTTTAAAAGTTTGAAATCTTTTTGGCTTTTTATGTTTTATGTTTTTAAGCCGCTTAGAATGATTTAAAACGTGATTCCAAGCTTGATTTATTGGCCCAAAAAATCCCCAAGGAAAAATACTTTAAAATATGCAAAATATGCATTTTTGGGGGAAATGGTCCAGGGGACCCGGTCGACCCGCAGTGTGGCCGGTCGACTGAGCCCATGGACCCGGTCGACCGAGCCCACTTTGGGTCGACCGGGAAAGAGCCAACAGCTCTTTTTCAAACGGTCAGTTTTATGACCGTTGAAGCCCAGGTCGACCCGGGAAAGTGCAGGTCGACCGGGGACTCGCAGAAACCCACTTTTTGGGTATAAATACTAGTTCATTCCTTAGCCAAATTTGAGGAAAAAAAGTGGCCCTTCTTGAGGTGTTTTGAGGCCAAAGAAAGGGGGATAAGCTAAGGGAGGCTAGAGGGTCATTAAGGAAAGCTAAAGCTTGGATCCATTAAGTTAAATCAACAAGTAGGCTTTACTTTCCTAATCATATGTTTTCATGCTTTGTTTTAATTATTGGTAAATCTTTGTTAGCATGCTAAACTATGATTTGTTGTGTCCTTAACATGTTTATGTTTTGAATTGATTCATTGTTTTGGATGCACCACCATGATTCAAACCAAGTAGGACTCTAATTGGTATATCTATGTGAATCTTATTTTGGAATCATCTTTGAAATCATATGTAACATGATTCCTATACTTGGTTGAATCTTTGGTTGTTGTTTTTCATCATAAGAAAATCACTTTCAAATCTATCTTATGTTTTGGATTCAACAACTTTATAAATCACATGTATTTGGTTTTAAAGTTTTACAACTTGTTTAAACATTGATTGGTATATCATTTTCAAGTTGTCTTTTTAAACACATGTGTTTTGACCCTTAATTTCAATCAAATACATTTGTATGTTTTACACTTTCAAATACCTTAAGCATACATTGAGCTACATTGTTAATTTGATTGAAATCCTTATGCATCACATGTTTGCTCTTAGAATTTCACAACTTGTTTGGAATAGATAAGTATTTCTTTTAAAAGTTGTTTTTAACATGTGTTTTGTATTCTTTCCTCAATCATAAATGTTTTGAGCTAAAACTTTCTAAAGCCTTTGGCATACATTTATGAGCTTTGATTTTCAAATTGATTGAGGACATCATGCATACACTTTGAATATACATCTTTGCATTCATATAGTGTTTGCATGAATCTGTTTTACAATTTCATATCTGCCTATTTAGAGGCAATTTATTTGAGCCAAAATTGTAATCTCCATCAAGTGTATTATAGACACTACTTAGAGAGATAACCAACCTTTTGGTTGAAGAGGTTATTGCTTAGCCTTGAAAAGCATATTGTAAGAGGTTATTGCTTAGCCTAGAAAAGCATAGTTGTAAAGGTTATTGCTTAGCCTATATTGAAAAGCATACATAGTGGAAATCCGGTGGGGTGTGAGGAACACAAGCCGGTAGTGGATGTAGGCATTGAGGCCGAACCACTATAAATGATTGTGTGATGGTGCATGCTATGTGGTGATTGTATTTATGTAAGCTTCCGTATTTTGGTTGTTAATCATCACTTGTGACTAGTTAATGTAAAGAAATTAAAATTGATCATAATTGGTCACTAGTTGTAGCTCACCCTATTCACCCACCCCCTCATCCTCCTCTAGGGTAAGGATCCAGGACTTTCAATAGGAACCACCACATGGGCTCACCTTTGGTGACTGTGAACGTGGGATCCATCTTTATAAAGATTATAATATGGTCCCACATTTATTAACTACAACATGGGCCCCACCTTTAGGAATTGTTTGTACATATAGCTCACCCATCTCTGATAGGAATTACAACTTGCCCCACCTTTTGTGATTGTGAAAATGGGACTCACCTTTTTTTTTTCTTTTTGATGAAAAGGGATATATATTAAAATAAAAGGAAATACAAGGGGAACAGTCTAGGGACTGATTGGATGTGAAACCAAAATACAATGAGCACCAAGTGAAAATAGACAACATAACCAGAATATAAAGATGAGGTCTTAATTCTTCATGATCTTCCAAAAGTTGATCCCCCCGATGGTGAAACAAAATATTCCTTCTCTGCACAGCCTGCATAAATTGTTCAGATAAGTAAGAGTTCCAAATGTGAGTAGGTAAGGAATTATAAAACAAGATTTCCAATGGAGGTTTAAATTTAGCGAGCTGATCTGCAACAGTATTCGCCGATCTTCTGATTAAGTTCATTGTCCATCTAGGTAGGTGGGTAAGGAAAGTTCGGTTTTTCTCCAAATGTGCATAAGGGTCCAGGGGAAACCTTTAGAGGAGTGGAGAGAGTTTCAAATGATGAATGAGTCCCCTTCAATGATGACTACTGGAACGCAGTTAGAAGCGCACAACTGTAAACCCCGTAGTAGGGCTTATAATTTTGCTTCCAGAGCATAATGAGCCACCGTGGTGGAAGCAAATGCTTGCACGAGTTTACCCTGGTCATTTCAAAGAATCCCCTCGATACCGACTAAACCAGTTTCGTAGTCGAAGGAACCATCGACGTTGAGTTTGTAGATGGCAGGGGGAGGAGGAGCCCAACAGTCTGGGGGTAAGCGTCGAGGTTAGCAATCACGAAGAGCAAGAACAGCCATGTTCCATGCATGGCTTGAATGATTTAAATGGGACTCACCTTTATATGGTCTCTTTCTTTATTATAATTCAAGAAAACCCTATCCAGAGAATTTCTTAATACTCCAACATAGTGAAATACTTGAATCCTCATTTGAATTGGAGCATTTAGAATTTCATTAAATAACAAAAGGGTTGGAATTCCAAGAATTTCGGTGGTCATTTGAGGCCTTTTTAGGTAGCTTGAATTTTTTGGAATTCTTGAATCCTCATTTGAATTGGAGCATTTAGAGTTTTCGTTAAAAAATAAAAGGGTTGGAATTCCAATAGCCTCTAAGGTCATTTGAGACCTTTTTAGGTGGCTTGAAATTTTGAAATTCTTGTGAAGAAACACGACATTTGCAAATGTCAAGAGACTGGGATCACATCATGAAAAAATGCTCCAAATTATTGTCAGGAGGGCCTATTTTTTATGTGAGAATTTCAAAATTCTCCAACAGTTGTCTCTTGAGGTGGAATTTTTAAATCCTCCTCTCAGGTGAGAGCACTTGAAGTTTCAATAAAATGCAAATATATTGGAATTCTGGAAACTCCAAAATGTCATTTGAGTTTTTTTAGATGGTTAAAGTTTATAATTCTAAAAAAATAAATATATCATTTCAAATATCATGGGACAAGCCATCACATTATATTCAAAAGGCCTCAATATCCCAAAAACCTGTCAGAAATCCTCCTAAAAAGACCCCCAAAAGAATAAGCCTTTAGGAATTACAGCAAGCCCCACCTTTTAGAATTACTCCAGGACACACCTTTTAAATTTATTGTATGTATGACCCACCTTTAGAAATCGCAACACGGGACTACCTTTAGGAACTCACCTTTACTGAAATTACAATGTGAGCTGACTTTTTTGTGATTTTGAAATGGGATCTGCCTTTTAGGAATCACGACATGGCCTTTCTTTCGGGGTTACAATGTGGACCCACCTTTGAAAATTGTTGTGCGGGAGTCCTACTTTAGAAATTACAACATGTACACATTTTTAGAAACTACAATGTGGAATATACGAATTACAACATGGAGCCCCCATTAAACAATCATAATATTTGGTCCGCTTTTAAAAACTGAGTGCATCAGAGTTCTAGTAGGGATGTCAAATGGGCCGCCCATGGGCTGACACATGGAAATTTATTTTTAAAAAATATAATTAATTTAAAAGTAATATGTTTTAAAAATATATTTAAACAGCATACTATTTAAGATTAGTTTTAAAATTTTAAAATTTTTACAACTCATTATATTTTACAACTATTGATAAAGGCCTCCAAAATAAAAATATATTAAAATATGGATATATGTTACTGGAAATAAAGTAAATCTAAAAGAAAAAAACTACATTATTTATCGTTCTTAACAGTGATGGAAACCGTGTAGGCCCCATTGGATTTGTTGAAGTGAGTATTAAAGAGTTAGAAAGATTTCATGGGGAGATTAAATTTACTTGATTAAGGTATTGAAATTCAAAGTTCATGATGAATAATGATATGGTCAGTAATAAGAATCTTATCTTTTGGCAAAAAATTAGAAAAATAGTTTGGAAATAGACAGATTTTAGTGGGGATCGGATAGATGACCAATCTCTTAAAGGCAAGGATTCTACCTAGGGTTACAAACATGTATTGGTTCTCCGAATGCTCGGAAGTTCCGATAAAAAAAAAGGGGGCTTTGAACCTATTTTAGGTTCCAAATCATAAACGGGTCCGGGTTGAGAAACCAATTTCGGTTTTGGTTGATAAATGAATCTGATTTTGAGTCCATATAGGTTCCGACCTGTGGACCCAGGACCCGACATATGAGTATTTGATATTGTAAACTATACCTCAAAATTAGCTTTTTTTATATATATTTTATATATAATACGAGAGCTAGTAGACCTAATGCTGTGTTACAAGTTAAATGATATGTTTATTTTAAGAAAAATAAAATAAATGAAGATAAATTAGAATTGATTTTGAAACTATATTCCAATCCTCTGGGTGGACTCGGTTATAAAACCGGATCCGGATTTCATATCGGAACCAGGTCTGAAACCAACAAAACAATTTTTAAGTCAAAACCGAACCTAGAACCGGAATCGTTATTTAGAAACTGCCCGAGTCTAGTATGGTTCCAACACAAAACTGCCTCGTTTGCAACCCAAACTCTACCCAAGATATCTTTACAAAGGTCGATGATGTTGTGCCCTTCATAGATCACTTCCTTATTGCTTATATATATATAGGGACCGGCTCTCCTCAACAACAATTGAGGAGAGCCTCAGCTGGAAGCATGTGAGGAGAGCGTGTGGCTACTTGACGAAATGAAATTGGCCCCTGCCCAGCGCAGATTCATTTTCCCCCCTTTCATTTCCCTCTTCCATCTTCGTTCCTCTCTCTCTCTCTCTCTCTCTCTCTCTCTCTCTCTCCCATCTCGCTGACTGCGATCTGTCTTTCCCATCTCTAAGGCAGACCTAATCGCCCCTGCTCTATTACACTCCATCTCTCTGCTGCTTTCTCTCCCTCTCTGCCGCCGCTGCTCCCTCTCGCTATAGATCTGCGCTACTGATCTCTCTCTCTCTCTCTCGTTGCAGTAATGCGCTGTTGCTCCCTCTCGCTGCAGATCTACGCTCTCTCTCTCGTTGCAGTAATGCGTTGTTGCTCCCTCTTTCTCGCTCCTGCTCCCTCTCTCGTTGCAGTAATGCGCTACTGGTCCCTCTCTCTCGCTCTTGCTCTCTCTCTAACTATTTGCTCTCCCTCACGTCTAGCGTCGAGTCACACCTCTCCTCATCTCTCCCTCTCTCATCGCTGCGGATCTGCAAAAAAACAGAGTAAGAAATGGGTTTTGGTGTTGATATGTATTGCTAAAATTTATTTGGGGTTTTTGTCTTCTTTTGGGGGACATGATTTTGCATTAAAAAATTTAGTATATTATCTTCTTTTCTTTTCTTTTCTTTTTGGATGTTGAATACAACTCTCTTGTATGGTTGATTTTTTTTTCAATCTATAAAGATTGCGATTTTTAGATCTATGATGTGAGTCTCTATGTTATGAGATTAAATTATAAGAATATGTTTTCATTTTTTTTATTGTTTTTCTCCTTTGTTTGATCCGTGATCTGTGTTCATTTCTCTTTGAAATTGCAGGGTCTGAAAGATAATGAGCCTGGAAGCATGTTGAGAAAGGAGGATTTGTTTATGAATGGGTGCTTGATTCAGATGGAGTATTGTGTTCTAACATTGAGACTAAGTTCTTAATTTGATGGAGTTCAAGAGATGGTTGGAAGATATTGTGTTCCAACCATCTCTTGAACTCCATCAAATTAAGAACTCAGTCTCAATGTTAGAACACAATACTCAATCTGAATTAAGCACCCATTCATATCCAAATCCTCCTTTCTCAACATGCTCCCAGGCTCATTATCTTTCAGACCCTGCAATTTCAAAGAGAAATGAAAACAGATCACAGATCAAACAAAAGAGAAAGCCAATAAAAAAAAATGAAAACAAGTTCTTATAATTTAATCTCATAACATAGAGACCCACATCATAGATCTAAAAATCGCAATCTTTATAGACCGAAAAAAAAAAAAAAAAACATCAACCATACAAGAGAGTTGTATTCAACATCCTAAAAAAAAGAAGAAGATAATATACCAAATTTTTTAATGCAAAATCATGTCCCCTAAAAGAAGACAAAAACCCCAAATAAATTTCAGCAATACATATCAACACCAAAACCCATTTCTTACTCTGTTTTCTATAGATCCGTAGCGACGAGAGAGGGAGAGATGAGGAGAGGAGCAGCTCGACGCTTGACGGGAGGGAGAGCAGTAGCTAGAGAGAGAGCAAGAGCGAGAGAGAGGGAGCAGCAGCGCATTACTGCAGAGAGAGAGAGAGAGAGAGAGAGAGAGAGAGAGATCAGCAGCGAGAGGGAGCAGCAGCGCATTAACTGCAGAGAGAGAGAGATAGAG
The DNA here is from genome assembly GCA_012931725.1 of Litsea cubeba. Taxonomy (NCBI): domain Eukaryota; kingdom Viridiplantae; phylum Streptophyta; class Magnoliopsida; order Laurales; family Lauraceae; genus Litsea; species Litsea cubeba. The sequence continues at coordinate 25,091,225 of CM022946.1, forward strand.
AGAGAGAGAGAGAGAGAGAGAGAGAGAGAGAGAGAGAGAGAGAGAGAGAGAGATCAGCAGCGAGAGGGAGCAGCAGCGGTAGAGAGGGAGAGAAAGCAGCAGAGAGGGAGATTGCAGTAGAGAGATGGAGCGCAGTAGAGCAGGGGCGATTAGGTCTTCCTTGGAGATAGGAGAGAGAGAGATCGCAGCTAGCAAGATGGGAGAGAGAGTGTTGAGAGAGAGAGAGGGACAAAGATGGAAAAGGGAAATGAATATGCGCCAGGCGGGGGCCAATTTCATTTCGTCATGTAGCCACACGCTCTCCTCACATGCTTCCAGCTAAGGCTCCCAGTCCCATGTATATATATAAAGAGTGGGCCTATCAATGGGACAGGTCGGGCCTGGGCTTGGGTCGTCCAATTCCATCTCGAATATTTGGCAGGTCTGCCGAGGGTTGTTTAATCCCGATCCTAGATTGAACGAGCCTAAGTCAAATCCCACCCCGCGCGGGCCCGAGCTGGGCCAAGGCTTTGCACAATCTTGAATATAAACTAAAGAATTCAACTTGTGAATTTCTTGTAATTGGAGAATTCAACCTGTAAATTTCTAACACACAAAACTTGAAATGTGAGCCCCCTCGTGGATTTTCTACCCAAAAGAAACCCTCTTGTGAAACGTGAAATGTTGGTCTAGTCCACTACATGGTCCTCCTGCGGACTAATGTAGCTGTCCCAGTAGGTTTGATAAAATGATCCTTAATAGTGAGTGATTTGACGTATCATGTACAAAGCCGTTCTCATAATTAAAATGATTTACAGCATAACCCATTTTGAATGACTTTCATTTATGTCTAATGATACATAATAACAACTTAACTAATTGCACTACTACCAGCCACCACAGCCCAAGTGTTTTTTTTTTCAAAAATAAAATATCATTAAAGTAAAAACATACAGAACAAGGGAAAAAAAAAAAAGGAACACATTACAAACAAGAAAAGGAAGCAAAAAATCATCAATAAACATTTAAACACAAAAAATAAATACAACTTACAAAAGATTACGAGGGGGCAAAGTCACAAAACTGCCCCTCCTAATTAGCCATTTTTTGCTATTAGCCTCCTAATTAGCCATTTTTTGCTGCTAGTTATTGTAGTTTTGGTAAATTTATGGAAAAACTAATGAATATCCCTGGGTTTGGACGGATTGGGCTTGTTTTGCCCATTTATAGTTCCATTTTGAACGGGCTGGGCTCAAATTTTTTGAAAAAAGCCCTAATACTTTCGGAACTGGGATGGATACCCATTTCAAAGGACACAAACAATTGAGGAGTGACTACTGACTAGTGACTAGTGAGTATAAAGAAGACCCGTTTACGAGAATAGGGTTTTCCTTCTGCAGAGCCTTATATCCGCGGGCAAAAGACGAAACAGCTGAAGCGAGCAGGCAGAGAGAAAGAAGAAAGAAACAATGGCAGCAGCTGAAGAGCAAGGAGAGTTCTACCTCCGATACTATGTCGGCCACAAGGGCAAATTCGGTCACGAGTTTCTCGAGTTCGAGTTCCGTCCCGATGGAAAGCTTCGTTACGCCAACAACTCCAACTACAAGAACGATACCATGATCCGAAAAGAAGTCTTTCTCACCCCTGCTGTTCTCAAAGAATGCCGAAGAATCATCTCTGAAAGCGAGGTTTTTTTTTTTATTTTTCTCTCATACCCCTCTCCTTTCAACATACTTCCATCATCTAGGGTTTTAGTTTTCTATTTTACCATCTTCTACTTCGATCTAGGGTTTGTTGTTTTTTTTTTCTTTCATCTGATGGGGTTGTCGGAGATTTCTAATCTGATCTAGGGTTGTTTGTTTTTGTGAGGGTTTTGTCTAATCTAGGGTTTTGACGTTTTGTACTTCTGATTGGTTTGTGTGTGTGTGTGTGTGTTTCAGATTATGAAGGAAGATGATAACAATTGGCCAGAGCCGGATCGAGTGGGGAGGCAGGAGCTGGAGATCGTGATGGGGAACGAGCACATCTCCTTCACCACTTCGAAGATTGGGTCGCTCGTTGATGTCCAGAGCAGCAATGATCCTGAAGGGCTACGGATCTTCTATTACCTTGTTCAGGTCGGTGACGTCCTTTTTTTCTTCTTTCCGTATGATATTTTCGTCTGCATCTTTTGGGCGGCGTTCATTGGTTGCTAAATGAAACTGTGTTGGGTTTTGGATTTGCTCTTAGATTAAGAAGAATTGTTTCAACTATGAATAATAAATACATTGAAAAGAAAGAACCACCAGTGCATGAGCAGAAGAATTGACACCAATGATGCAAAACTCGGCATTCCATGACTGTCAGTAAATCATGCCTTTTCATTTCTAGTCTACCATTCCACTTTCTCTTGAATCAACATCACTATTTTTATGGTGTCTGTATCAGCGGATGCTAAGATGTAACTTAGGTTTCATAAAAAAAGAAATATGTTTTTCTTCTCATTATACAATAGAATTTAGGCCAATTGGTACCAAGGCAGCTTAAAGTGCATTGCAATGCAGGCAGCAAGATCGATATGGGGAGGGGGTGGACATGGTGGGATTTAGGTGTAGAGTTAGAAGCAGTAAGAGTAAGACGTCTCTGATATGGGGTCCAATATCTTAGTGGGGGATGACTCAACTAAAGTGGGATGTTTCTTCCATTTGGGGTGGGGTATAATGTTGGGAGAAAGAATGGAGTTAGAGTTTGGGTGGATGTTTGGTGGGAGGGTGATGTGAAGCCAAAGGGCCGACGCAACCAGAGAGATCCAGGATTTGGTTTCTTATTTTATTACCTTATTGAGTTCTAACTAGGATTAGCCATTCTAAAAAAAAAGGTTCTAACGAGGATTAGCTTTCTAAATGGGGCAGGAGTCTTTGTTTAGTTTCCTTGTTTGGTTAGAAGTCTTAAATTCTAGGATTTGTTATCCTAGATACAAGCATTCTAAGATGGAAGGGTTGAGGATCAATAAAAAGTTATCCTACGTGGATTTAGTTTCCCTTAGAGGCTTGTTTCCTCCATGCGAGTCCCTTAGAGACATTATTTTACGTGCTTTGGCACTTTCATCCACTTTGATCCAAACCTTTTAGCATCAATTTGGTATCAAAGCAAGTTCAGATAATTCCAATCGTGGTTACAATTGACGGATTTGAAGGAAACCTCTAGATCGTGCTTGGAAAAAATGAAAAAAAGAGAGGTTTTGGTAGATGCTAGAAAAGAGAGAAACAAATAAAAAAAGGGAAAATTGGGAACAGACCTTTATCACATATCAAAGGAGGTAGGCAGCCCAACAGCCAACTAGCACCTATTGATCTCTTTCCTTTCGCCTCAACCATCGAAAGTTGAAGAAGGGTAGATCTCCTTCCTTTCATGCTCGACCATCTCATTTTATCGGCAGAGAGAAGAGAAGGAGCTGCAAGAGTGGATCGATCTCCAAAGGGGGCTTCTGTGATTCCCAGGGTTTCCCAACAGCAGAGATAAAAAGCAGGAAGAAGGGCATGCGGTTGTCGTTTTGAGGGCGAGAGTCATCGAAGACAAAGACGCAAGCTGTGCAAGAAGGAGAGTTGTGCACAAACGTGACAACCCTTGTTGGCTTTTTGCTGGGAAAAGAAGGGTTTTCACTCTCTGGTCTTTCTGAAGACAGAAAAGCAAAGAGAGGAGGCTCTCTTCATTTCATTCTGCAACGAAAGAGAGAAAAAAAGGAACAAAGTGAGAAGCAACGAAATTTGTTGCATGAAGAGAGAGCAAGAGAATGCACCCCCCATGACCTCAAAGATCAAGTTCAGGTTTAGTCCTGGGTGAATCCAATGAGAATCCCGGCACAACTGCAAAACCATATGCTGACGTCAGCACAATCATGGTCAAAGTTGATTGGATGTGACCAAATTGACAACCAAGATTCAATTGTGATTTTCAGAGCCATCCCAACTCGGATGGACCCCAATAGTTGGGAAGATACCATCAAGAGGAAGAACACAATTTCAAAAATCACCGGAATGTCTATAAGGGTTTAGGTATCAGATTGTTATTCTTGAATACTATGGCAAGATGCAACTAAAAGCATTTATGGATTGGCTAGTGTGTGTGTGTGTGTGGAATGTGTTTGCATATATACTAATGACAAATGGCCACAAAATCTACACCAGTGGCTACCAAATTTAGTGGGTATGTTATTTTTGTGGACAGAGGTGCAGTGACGATGGTGACATAAAATATGGATCTGGTGGAAACATGAGCAGAATTGCAAAATCTAGTGAAACAGAAACTCCTCCTAGTCAATTAAGAATTTGTAGAGGGGTTTGTTCTCCAAACTAAATGATTTTGAACTTGCAACAATGAGTAGTCGAGTATATGTAGGAATTCTTTCTAATCCAAGCATGTGATTTGGATGAATCAAAAGACGTTGTGGCTCGCAAGTATTATCATGGTCTTAAATTAGACATACGATATCTCTTAGCTTTTTAGAGTTTTGATATGGTCGATGAAGATGTGCAACATGCATTAAAACCTGGAAGAAATGGCTAATCATCAAGCGCAGAGGCTCACATCTTTTAAAGGGATTTGCCAATAGTCTGTCATCTTATTCAAGCGCACAAGTCAAATAAATCCTAAATCTGGGATCAAGTTTTTTATCTAATAATGAACAGAAGATGAAAGAAAATAATTTGCCGGTATGCTATCATTGTTGAGAAAGAGGTCATTTGTCATTTCAACGTTCTCAATGACCTCTGAAAGCTTTAGAACATGCAACAGTATAACAAGTGGTTGAAGAACAAGTTGAGCCAGAATCTAAGGAGCTGTTTGACCATAGGAACTAAAGAAGAAGAAAAGTTAAGAGCGAGTTGGTACTTATGGTGACACCAAAGGTGAAGTTACGACGAAACCCATGCCAATTGTTCAGATGAGATGGTTGTGAAATAACATTTGTTTGTTCCACAAGTAGTGTAAATGAGTAAGCTTGCATTGTTGTAATTGATGAGGGAAGCTCTGGCTTTGATAACATCGTATCACAAGCTCTTATGGATCACCTAAAGTTAAGGGCACGCAAACACCATTGTTTTTGGTTAATGATAGGCTATGAGGTCGTACTTGTGTCAAGTTACTTTTGTTGTCGATGAAGACTATAATGACACAATGTGGTGTGATGTAGTATCGATGGATACTGAGGATATTTTAATTGGAAAACTGTGGCTCTATCACCAGAATGGAATCCATGGGATACGAACAATACCTGTACATTTGTTCATGAAAAAAAAAAAAAAAAAAAACTATCACACCTATGAAGCTGGAACTGCGAAATTGAGGATCAAAGGTCACTTCAAGCTGTGATGCCCAGATACGGATATAGTTACGGACACAGATATGGGGAGAGGAGAGATGACCCTGCACTTTTGGAAATCTAGGACACGGATACATATATGGATATGGGTGTGCTAATTTTTTTTCTTAGATCACTTTAGAGAATTAATAAAATTATCATTGTTTATGTTCCTAATGATTGGTATCAGAGCCGAACGATCATCACGGTCAATCGGCGTTGGTTACCCCTATCCGTCCATCCCATCCTCACCATCCATTATAACCGTTCCCCAATTCCAGCCCCATCCTGCCATTGAAACCCCGACCAATTTCTTAATCGTCATCACCACTCTAACGTGTTCGCTGCCTAGAACCCATTCACAGGACCCAGCCCAATCCAATCACTCCATCCACTCCAGCTCCTCCAGAACCTGCGAACCCTAAACAGTCCCTCACCAGACCCGTCGCACAACCTCCAGCAGGCTCCAGACCCCACTCGTCCGGAACCGTCCGCCATAACCCAAAACCACCGGGATCCCTAATCCCACATCCCAATCGCCTCTTCCCCGACCCCCATACTACTACTTCCCCAGACCCCTCAAGCTTTCCTCCAAAATCCATCCCTGACAGAAACCCCATCCCTGACCGAGGCCCAACCCACTTCCTTGCTCGCAATACCCAGACGCCAAACCGCAGCCTAGCACCCTTCGGAACCCCACATCCATACCTCTTCCGATATCCCCTTCCAGCGACATAACCCCTGTCGACCCTCTTAGCCTACCCAAACCCCCATCTTCTCCACTGCTCGCCTTCCACCCACAGAAAGCCCTTAGCCAGAGAAAAAAAAAAAAAAAGCAGAGACGAAGCAGGAAAGAAGAAACAGAAAAGCAGAAAAGAAAAGAAAGTACCGTTCACCAAGGTCGTCGGCGCCATCATCCTCCGCCAACGCCAACAGCAGCCGAGCTCCCTCCTCTCTTCTCGTCACCAACGAAGCCAAGACTTGAAAGGATGTAGCAGGCCCTTTTTTTTCTCCTGTTTTGACACAGAGCACGAGGCGGGAGAGGGATCACGTGCCAAGGCTCCATGCTTCTGTGGGCCTGCATCAATTGGGCCCGACTTCCGGTTCGGGTCAGGTAAGAATATGTCCATCCCGATCAATCAAAGCCAACACAGCATAACTTGGTCAACAATTACCTTTGACCAATCAACGGCTCATAATGTTTTTGCGATATCGGAGCAATTAGAGATTGGATTTGAGTTAATAGAAGTCTTATCGTTGGAGACTGTTTCTTCCACGTGATTGCTCCTGGGGAGCCCTAATTGTGCCCCAGCACTTGTGATCGTATAAACGATTGCATCAGTTCCTTTCTAACATTTTCTATGTTGAGAAGTAAGAAAATTTAAAGAATTATATAAAATAAAGGACTTGCTAAGTAGGATGCGCCAAACTTATACCCTAAAAGTATCAGTGCAGTATCGAGTACCAATACAAGTATCATGTCAGTCCGATATGGATATGTTGGGCTTGTACAAGTATCCGGGTATCACAGTCTTCAAGTACTATCCGCCTACGTTGACAATGCAAAGAAAAGTCGAGTTTGGGGTCGAACTCTTTTGCAACATGGATGGAATGATGCTAAGCCAATGGGCTGACACAACCAGACCTGTTGCCCCATGTTGGACCCAAAGAAGTTAGGAATTTATTCCTTATTTTCTTTCCTTAATGAGTTGTAATTAAGACTAGCTTTCTACTTTCAGTAGGTGTCCTTGTTTAGTTTTGTAGTTTGGTTAGGAATATTATGGGGCATTTTAACTCTTTAAAAAAGCTCTTATTTTGTGATTTAGAGCTTATCTACATATTAGAGCATTTGGTAAGCCTCTAATTGTATTTTCTAATTATAGAGCTTATTCACAAATTAGAGCTTTTGCCTCTGAAAAAAATAAGCGAGGGGGAGCTGCTTATTTTTTAGAGCTTTTTTAGCTAAAGCGGATAGAGCTGGATAATGGAAAATTTACAAGTGTTTTGGATGAAAATAATCTCATAAAAATTTTAGAATGACGCAAATGCAGGTTCTAGATTGTAGCTTTTAAAAGGTGGGCCCCAAGTTACCACAATTCTTAAAGGTGCGCCCAATTACCTCATGAAATAAGAGTTTTTTTTTTTATAATTTTACTGAACACACTAATTGTAGACCTTAATTATAGCTTTTAATTTAGACCCTAATCAAATTAGCTTTTATTAATTAGACTAGAGTTTCCAAATGGCCCCTTAGATTCTAGGGTTAATTTTCTATATATATGAGCATTGTAAGATATTAAAAGGGGAGTTGAAGATTAATTGAACTTATCCTTTATGGATTTATTTTCTCTTTGAGGTTTGTTTCCTCTGTGTGAATCTCTTTGAACATCAACTTCGATCCAAACATCAGAGGGTCTCTATTGAAGGAGTTTTCCCTAATCTATTCAAAATAGCATGCAATGATGCAAAAAAGTTGTTTGTATCTTTGTGATGTTGTGGGTTTTAAGAAAAGGGAATACCTATCCATGCTTAATTTAACAATAAATGTGTTTGTTTGCAAGGTCTTCCCAATGTGCAAATTTGGAAACATTGCCTTTTTGGTTCTCTATGAGGTCTTTCTACAGAGAGCCCTTGGCACAGTAGAAGGTGCTTACGATTAATTGAGTAAAGACCACCATTGTTGAAAATTTAAGAAGGTGGAAGATTTCTTCTTGCAACATCTTGGATGCTCATCTTGAGTTGTTGAGACAAATGTTCCAAAAAGCAGATAGGAGGGCGAACAAAGGAAATTATGGAATAGACAGTTTGTTGGAACTTGTTTGGACTTCAGCTCCACTGTGAGTTAAGAAATATTAAAAATTAAAAATTATCTTTTAGTAATTAATGGGAGGTCCAACTGGTTCGACCCCTAATTCTTCTGGTTTTTTACCAATACCGCATTTCTTTTCTAAATGGATAGATGAAGTTATCGGTTCTGGTTGGTGTGGTCCAGTTTTAGAACACTCTTCTTTAGATGTACTTGGGCTCGGAATGGTGTTCCCTCATCGAACAAGTCTACTACATGGGGATGGTCTGGAGCTGGGAGGCTTATTCCAGTGTGTGACAAAATTATGTGAAAAATTAATGTTTTAGGCTATCGTTATAAAAAAAATAGTGTTTTAGGCTATCATCTGTTCTCTTTGGAGGAAAGAAAGAATTCTCTCCTGTTTAGATAAGAAAAAAGGGTGCTGAGGCAATGCAAGGCTTTTGCCTAACGTTTTACGGCTATCTTTTAAAGGTTAATAACACTATATGCACATATCTATGTATTTTTTTATTGGGGTTATAAATTTACAACATGTGTACATCTCCATTTTATCCTCCCACCTTGCCCATGTGTGGGGCACACTTTTGTGTGCCTGTGCTTGTTTTAGAGGGAGGCCTTTTTTTTTTCTTCTCGATAATGGAATTAGACCATCTCCATTAAATTTGAGCCTTCCAAGAGAATGTATCCATCTCCCGATGCAAGCCTCCCTGATTATTCAAGAAGTCAGATATCTTAAGCTCCCTATACTTGTTCCTCGCCATACAGTTGTTGGCTTGGCTCCTAACTTCCTCTTGATTGGAGCTAATTGAAATGCACATTAGTTGGAACAAATTAGTTCACAGTTTGACTGTAGTTTGCACGAAGTGGCAAACTATGCTTAAGAATTCCCACAAGAGGGGCACCGTATTTTACTGAGAGTTTGCTTGCTGAACCTCTAGCCTCTTAGCTGATCTTAGGCAGATATGCCCCAAAACTTGCTTTCTATCTGATTGTCCTCTATTGGTACTTGGAACTGTTTCTTCCCTGTTGATGTTTCTTATGTGCTTTTACTAGACCTAACTGTCCGCTCAGAATGATCAATGGATTAAAGATCACCTCTAATCATTATTTAGAAGGGAGCAGATGGTAATTTCATGTTTGCAATTCCATGTTCAGCGGTACAATGAGTTTGTGGTCTTTGCTATTGCTGACATTAGATAAACCAAGCATGTTCATTGCTAGAGAGAGAACTTCACTGTTCTTATGGTTATTAACTTAGGATTTAGTGAGTGGTTAGAATATTGTTGCCTTTGCAATGGTAAGTTATGGTGGTTCTCTTGTCTAGACTATAGTGGCATCAACTGTGTCCACCAGATATCCATTTTATGGCACTCAAATATTTGTTTTGTTGAAGTTATTAGATCTATTTGTTGAACATGAATTTCTGAAAAAAGTTTAAAAGAATGAGTAAATTTATATATCAATCCATTGTTGAACATGAATATTCTGAAGGAGAATGGAAAAGAGGTATTTGTTAGTTCCCTTTACCCCCATTGTGATCTTTTTTAGTCCATTCCGCAGATCCTCTTGTGAATTTGGACGTAAATTAGCAAAGGTTTGGGCCACATCCAGGATGGTTCTGGATCCAAGTTCAGGGTCTTGGACCCTAATCTGGTTTGGATCTGAGTTTCATATGGATTCCAGCCCTGTTCCAAGTCCAGATAAACCTGAAAGGGAATAATTAACAAGTATAATATATTCTGCTGATAAAGCATGTGTTTATATATTTATAAATACTATTTAGGTGGATGGGTTTATGGCATGGACTTGACAGGACCTTAAGGTAGATCCGATTATTAATTGGGGTTCATTATGGGACTCGAATCTAGATTTAATAATTTAACGAGTCTAATATTGTTGTCCATATGGCCATATCCATTTTTCTCGTATAGGGTCCTTCGGTAATCTGGTTATTGCCTGTCCCTGGACAGCGACACTTCTGAGTAAGATTATTTGATTTGCAAGTAATAGCAATTGGCATTGTTTGACTATAGTGACCACAGTTAGACTCTGGATTTTTTTTATTACGATTTTTTTTGGGTGTTTGTATGCTCTCTCTCACTCACACACACACAAAATGGCGTTCATTTATTAGTAGACCTCTAACAATGCAATCCCTTTCTTGCTAAACGAGTAGGGAAAATGATATTCAGGCTATTCAAATAAAAAAATAATAATATTCATAAATCTATGTTTCAGTATATGGGTTTTATGTTTATTTATATATCCAATGTTTTTCATGGTTGCAGGACTTGAAATGCTTTGTTTTCTCTCTTATATCGCTTCATTTTAAGATCAAGCCCATCTAGGTGCCATGAAGGTTTCTTTTTTCTCTCTTCCTGCTGTCAATGTTGGGTCAAAGGATATGAATTTGGTTTTGAGAGGTTTTCTCATCACAGAAGTACGTACGTGTGCAATGCTTCTCCATTGGGTTTTCCGCATTTTTCGTCCAACTTTGTAGCAAAATGTTGACTTATGGATCAATTTTATGTTCTAGCGTTCATTAAATGTTTTTACTTGTGCTTTTTTTAATGGTGATTGGGGGCTTTGGATGACAGAGGTGGTGCAAAGGCAACTTAATGAAAATGTTTTCTTGCTGCCTTGGATCTGCACAGACTCCCTTTGCTCTCAAACCTGACACGACGAATCTCTTTCCAATATTAGAGGGAGCAAAGGGTATGTATTGAGAGAGATTTTTTTTATATTAGATTCACTTGTGCATAAAAAAGGCCTTATAAGCGAAAGCCATACATGAAACTAGCTTGGAGAAAGGGTTTAGGAATGAAGTAATGAGAAGTAACCTGTCAGATTGCAGATTGGTAGAATATAGCCTCAACCGTCGTTAACTGGAACATAACTAACAAAGCCAACCTCAAATAAACCAAGGAGTGGTAGCTCGGTTGGTCAAGGACTCGGCTCCTCAGGAAGCGGAGAGGTTTTGTGTTCGATGACGACGCCGCGCTTTAATTCTGAAAGAATTTGTGAGGGTTTCTTGTGCGCGTAACTGATGGAAAAAATGGGTTCTTGTCCTTATTCAAATACTTATCAGTATTTGAACTGCAATTCAAAGCTCGTCAAAACTGGTCAGGCATATTGAATTAGCCGAAGGGATTAAATCTGATTAATGTGACATCTGTGCTGGCACTCACTTGTGTTGAATGCTAACCATTGAATCAAACGCCTGACATAATTGTAGTTATGGCGTGCTTGAGTTTCCCGTCCATTGATTCCTCTCCAACCGATCTCCATCCCATGAATCAGTATCTCAAGTTGGATGATCTCAGGCCTTCTGTTCGATATCGATCTTCTGTTTATGCTAAGCGGTCTGCCTTTCACCTTACTAGATCAAATAGGGCTGGCCTTCGACAAAAATAGTATATATGGATCGCTAAATAGTGACATTTGCATGTGCTTAATATAGTATAAGGTAGCGTTTGATTCGCTGTAATGAAGGTCGGAATGGAATGGTCATTCCAACGGAATGGTCATTACAGCGTTTGGTTCGCAAAAAAGTGACGGAATGACCATTACTTCTGGAATCCCATTCCCTTATGTAGAGGAATGGTCATTCCATCCGGGATGGAAAGGAATGGCGATTCCATTCCTTTTTACTTTTTCTTGAGACCAAAAGACCCTCCTTCACATCTATACATTAATTATTAAAATAATAAGATTATAAAAGAGAAGAACTTGTGTAGGCCCCACTTATATAATAATAATATAATATACATGATTATAATAAGAATTATTATTATAAAGATTATAAAAGAGAAGAATTTGTGTGGGCCCCACCTATATAATAATAATAATATAATCTATATATTATTATTATTATAATAATAAGATTATAAAAGAAAGAGCTTGTGTAGGCTCCACCTATATAATAATAATATAATATATACATTGTATTATCATAATAAGATTATAAATAGAAGAACTTGTGTGGGCCCCACCGATATGATAATATATAATATATACATTATTATTATCATAATAAGATTATAAAAGATAAGAACATGTGTGGCTCCACCTATATAATAATAATATAATTTATACTTATTATTATTATTATTATAAGATTATAAATTAGAAGAAATTGTGTGGGCCCCACCTATATAATAATATAATATATTATTATTATTATTATTATAAGAGTTAAAATAGAAGAACGTGTGTGGGTCCCACTTATATAATAATAATATAATATATACATTATTATTATTATTATAAGATTATAAAATAGAAGAACTTGTGTGGGGCCCATCTATATAATAATAATATAATATATACATTATTATTATTATATTATAAAATAGAAGAACTTGTGTGGGCCCCACCTATATAATTATAATATAATCTATATATTATTATTATTATTATAAGATTATAAAATAGAAGAGCTTGTGTGTGCCCCACCTATATAATAATAATAATAATATAATCTATATTATTATTATTATTATTATTATAAAATAGAAGACCTTGTGTGGGCCCCACCTATTTAATAATATTATAATCTATATATTGAATGAGCCAAAGATAAAATTCTAACAACGGTATTTTGGTCAGTCTTATGTAAATTTTATTCCAATCTAGGACTCATTCCAGCATACCAAACGCAGGAATAGGAATCAAGTGGGTTGATTCCTCAGCGTACCAAACGCTGGAATGGAAATGCCCATTCCAGACTCATTTCGATCTCCATTCCATTCCCGCCTACAACCATTCCAGCGAACCAAACGCTACCTAATAGTACCTATTATTCTCTTCAATTGTTTTCTATGAATTCTACTAACAAATCATAGGAATCTCTCTCTCTCTTTTAATCATTTAATGAATTAAGTGTCGATATCAAGGTGATATTGCCCCCCCCCCCCCCCCCCCCCCCCCCCTATTTTTAGTATCCGTACCCCCATTGACAGGACATCCCAAGTCCTTTTTTTTTCTGACAGGAAAAGTCACAGTGGGAGTTGGTTGCGGACATTTCAAGAACACGTTGCCCCTCCTTCTTTTTTTCTTACAGGACACTGTCCATCCTTTTTTTTTTTTTTTTTTCATTTTACCAGTCCAAGTCCAAGTACCCATGTTCGATATAGCGAGAATTCAAAAAGTCTATACCGCCCTTGTTTTTTGCCCCGATCCCAGGCACGATCTCTCTCTCACGTTGCAGAACCTCCTCTCCTAGCTCGGTCTCTCCATCTCCGCTACAGCCCATCTCATCATCTCTCCACTCCATTCCAGCCTCACGCACAACATCCCACCTCTCATCATCTCTCTGTCTCCACCAACCTCTCCCATTTTTTTTTTTCACCTGCGCACAACCTTCATCTGGCCATCATCTTCATCCCATCATCCTCATCCATCTCATTGACCATCACCATCATCCTCTCATCTTCTCCATCCCAGGCTGCACACAGAACCCATCTCACGCACTCCATCCCTACCTATCAAGGATTCAACCACTCCAAATCCGAGATCAAATCGTACTTGCCTGATGGTCACCTCCTCCTCCCCCCGCATCCATAATTGGGAAGCATGATTTTTCCAAATCCTAGCCCACCCTGGAAAGAAACGAAAAAAAGGAGAATAAAGGGCAAGAAAGAAACAAAGATCACATTCTCGCTGTGTTCTCGCTATAGCGAGAAGAGGGGCTCGCTATCCGATGTCCATTCGCACGTGTGAAAATTTTCAAGCACTCCACCCACCTTTGGTAGACAACTGTCCCTGATCTATCATTATGGCCTATTGAAGTCCCATCAAGAGGGGTGCCCTTATTAAAAGTTGTGGTACCAAAATGAGGGCCCTATTTACAATCTATAAATCCTTTTCTAAAATTAGCAGAAATGTTAAAGAATTTCTTCCTTTTCTAAAATTAGCAGAAATGTTAAAGAAATTCTTCAAATGTGCAGTGCCACATGGAGTAACTAAGGTAGTAGTAATATTTTATTTTATTTTTTTTTTGCATCAGTGAAATAATAATCACTGCCTGTTAGCAGTCTCAAGTGTGGACTTAGTTTAGAGCACAATAAAAAAAAATATTGGAGAAATTCTTTAAAATAGCCCAATAATATTGTTGCCATATTTATCTAAAATGTATCAAACAAAATATTTATCTAAAACGGATTTTATTTAATATCATTTGAAACTGAAAATATCCTATAAAATCTGAAAAAAGGGGAAAAGGAAAAATCTAGAATGCATTTTTCATAGTATGGTAGAAAATAACTATAACATGCTGTTAAAATTCCCATCTTTACTCAAAATTACCATGATATTTTTATCTTTCTTAATATTTTAAAACTCACACAATACCGTTGGAAATATATTTTTGCATGTGAATATTGGAAATTATTCCAATAATCTTTTTTGTAATATTCTGTAGTATTTCCGATGGCACTGATATATTTGTAAGTGCATGGTAATTTTTTTTTATTTTATTTGGTAAAGAAGTGCATGGTATTGAATAGCGTCATTTGTTGGTGCAGTTGGCCAACGCAAATATATATCTTTGTAGTAATAACGCCAATTCATCTACAAGCCCATCATCAAACTGCTAAAGTATTTTGTTGACGTTGAACCAATTTTAGTTGAATCAAAGTGGAGTCCAGAGATTGGAGGGTTTGCATGGGCCCTCCTATAGGGATAAGTTCTCGGCCGTTCAGAATCAAGTGTCCCTTGGGCTCATGAGGACCAAAGGCTTTCGGCAGGACTGGCCTGGGAGGGAAATACTCTGGGTTATAAAAAAAAAAATTGAAACCCACTGATAATTTGTAGCAGGCGTAAAACCAGAAAGAATGAAAATAGCATCCATAAGTGTGCACTGTATATGTTCCAATAAGATAATGTCCGTTTTCTCATGCATTTAGCTCTTAATCTAAATTCATGAATTTCTAGAAAAAATTCAGCTCTTAATCTAAATTCATGCATTTAGGATCCAAAACAATTCATGTATGTTTTGGCCCAAAGATCTATTATATTCACACAATTATGTTCGTCTGATGGAAATACATATATGGGTTTTAAGGAATTACATTACTTGAGTTATACACGTATTTGAGAATTTACTTGGCTTTACATTTAGATAAGGAAACAGGTATCTTATTTTAAGTTGATGTCGAATTTAAATACAACATAGAGGTTTCATGCCAAATCTAGATTCAGATCTATCAAGATTTATCCAGGTCTGGATTTACCATAATTCCAACCAAAATCCAACGGGTTTGCATCCCTAGTCTTATTTAAGTTAATGGACCTCCAAACACGATTTACACAGTCTTCTTTAAGAGTTCGGATCCCCTGTTTCGTATGGCATGAGATTTTACACGGTTAGTTAGTTTTGATTGAATAAAATAGTGTATCTCCTTGTTTTTGTTTTGTAGAAATAGGAGATCCAGACTCCCTCTTTAAATAGTGAAAGAGATTTAGAGAATCCACCTTTCCAAAAAAATATATGTTGTGAAGAGCTGAAGATCTAAATGAGCAAAAACACCATACCACTCGTTGCATTCTTCGTACTACCGTATCAAAGGAAGGCTGTCATTTTTTTTTTTACTTCACCTTTCATTTTCAAAAATGTAGTATCCAAAAAATAGCTAGAAATTTCTACAAAACCTAACTCCTCTGTCTGCCTCCAATATCCTACTGGTATTTTCAATTAGCAACACTACAAGAGAAAGAGCATATACATAAGGGTAAAATGGTCTTTTTATTAGTGGCGGAATGGAACCAAGGAAATCTTTGGGGGCCAATGTCAAAAAACATAAAACTTCCAATGCCTCATCTCACCATTTATCAAGATAAGCCTCTTCTTCACACTCTCACCACACCATGATTCGACTCTAGTTTAATTTTACTCTCACCCATTGGTAGATCTCGAGATATCTATAGCTAAAAGACTACTAAACTTTAATGCTATTAAATTGATAATAAGAATAATTTTTGACAACTATTTTTTTTTCCTTAGCCTTATATTTAAGGAGATCTTTCCATTTATCCTACTGTACTGGTAAGCATTCATCCAAATAGCCCATACAAACTCGACCACAAGGAGCATTTTGCATAATCTTATCCATAAACTATCAAAATGAGAAAGATTATCCTTTGGACCATCATATGAGTCAAGGGACTGCCATCTTATTTGCAATCTACAATAGCTTAATTTTGTGCAGTGCAGTGTAAAAACCCATAACTGTGAGGGGGATCTTTCTAATTATCAGTAAATACAAGAGCACATGCACATGTAGTAAAAAAAAAGTCTATTTCCCAAATCTAACAAGCGCGGGAACTCCGCACGTGACAGTCTCAAAATTCGCACACGAGCCAATTTCCCGCCCCTTTCAACCCCCAAAATCTCCCCCTTTTTCCTCATCCCCCCAAGCTGCCGCATCAAACCTTCTCTCTGTCTTTCGTCTCCTTGCAGAAAAAATGCATCAGATTCAAAAACCCTAAACCCTAACTCAAACCTCAGATTCAAGATCTGAACTTTCAGATCGCAATCTCATCTCAATCCAAAACGCTTCCTTTCCTCTCAGATCGTCATGGCAGCAGCTTCCATTTCCGATTCAGAATCTCACAGATCCAGCTCGATCGATATCGAGAAAGCATGGCATCTCTTCTCCCTTCTCCTGAGGCTCGGCCACCCCGCTCGTCCTGCGGAAATCGCTGCGAGATGCTCGCTGTTCAGTGCCACGCCTGATTTTGTCGAGTTCCTCTGTTCGATTCCCGATTCGCCTCTTTTTCTGTCTCCAGATCTGTTCGTCACCATCTCTTTGGAAGTGCTGTTTTCGGCCTATGGTGAGTTTGCTTCCAACGCGATTGCGTCGTTCGTGCCGAGGATTAGGGCTAGGTTTTCATGGCCGAAGAGGCCGTGGGATGGCTCTGTTCGAACCTATTTTAGGAAGCGGAAGGGAGGAGTGAGACTTGATTCACTTGTATTGCCTGCTGCGAAGCGAAGGCTGTTGTCGCTTGCTGAGAACGAAGAGAACAACGACCGTTCGCTGTCTTTGGTGAAGCGGATCGAGAGCTCCTCCCCTAAGGTATTGTTCTGCGACTTACCGATAAAAAAACTATCTTTGACCTTTTGTGATTTTATGATAGTTTGAGTATTTAAACAGTTTTTAGTGATTTCTGAAATCTGCTAAGCTGTGAGAGTGAAGTGTGATATCGCATTTATTGAATTGAATGAGTTAAAGAGTTCTTTGATTGTTTGAAGTGTTTGGATGTTGTGGGCTATGGTCATTAACCTGTAAATGTTGGGATTGAAATGGAGACGCCACTCAATCTGCCAATGTGCACAATTTCTTTAATGCCTTTTTTATGGAAGGGCCATTTTTATAATATGGTATTTAAGATGACTTTGTTGTACAGAGATGAAAGTTAAGCGATGAAGAAAAAAGAAGCTAAAGCACATGCGGCCGAGATGAGATGCTAAGATGGATGCGTGGAGTTACAAGGAAGATTGGAATTTGCAATGAGAACATAAGAGGGAGCTAATTAGTAGCTTTAATAGTTGAAAAGAAAATCAAGAATGTCTTAAAGATGGTTCAAGCATGTGCATACAAGGCCTGAATCAACTCTAGTACTATGGGTCTTGGCCTCATAGGGCTTCTAGTGCAAAGAAATAGAAGGGGGAAACAGGAGACCAGTTGAGACCTTGGTTGAAGTAGTGAAAAAAGAAATGGTAGACTGCAAAGTTTTAAAGTACACAGCCTGAAATGGGATTGAGCTGAAAAGTTTAACTCACAAAGCCAATCCTAAATAGATGGATTAGCCGATTTGGCTATTTTGAGGGTGACGATGTTAGTAAACTAGAGATAGAGATATATGCGCATATACCAATATTAGTAAGTTCCTTTATTTGAATAGAATGGTTAAAACCAAACTTGCAATAAGGCTAATATGACAATAACAAACATTGATGATTTGTTAAAAATATTGTTCATATATATTATTTTTAGGTCAAATGTACCTCTTTTAAAGTTTGGTGGCCATATTTCTCTTTGTAAACTTTTTCCTGTTTTCCTTTTAATTTTCATGTTGGATTCTTTCTGCATCCAAATTTATTTTATCCATGAGAGAGAGGGAGAGATTTCACTCTCATATATCAACAAGGGCGGAGGGTGGTGCGGTATATGGTCAAGTGAAGAGGTTAAATGAAAAAAACCAAATCTTTTAAGAGCTCATTTAAGAGGTTTCTCGAATCATGTCCTTGCGGTCGCACCCGCGTGCTAACACTAGGGTTTGCCCCCTTATATCAATGCTAGTTACTTTACTTGCATAGAATGCTCAAAGCCAATTCCAAATAATGGGATAAGGCTAGGATGATGATAGCGATGGTGATTGTCATACTGCTCAGAGGTTTAATGGTAGAGGTACTTGCTTTGAAGTTTGGCATCCGTACTTTTCTTTGTAATTT
Source organism: Litsea cubeba (assembly GCA_012931725.1). Classification (NCBI taxonomy): domain Eukaryota; kingdom Viridiplantae; phylum Streptophyta; class Magnoliopsida; order Laurales; family Lauraceae; genus Litsea; species Litsea cubeba. Next base: position 25,109,801 of record CM022946.1, read on the forward strand.
TTACCTTTTTGTTCTTGTAATTTTCAGGTTGGGTGATTTTTGTATCCAAATTTATTTTATCTATTACTTCTGAAATTCATTAGTTCATTTTGGTATCTGGTGTCCTATGTATGTTGTCAAAGTTGAGACTCATCGGTTCAAGTTTGTTTGCAGGCAAATAATGTCGTTGAAGATGATATGAGAAGAGTTGTGGGCTGTGTGCCATTTGACACATCTGTCATGGAACATGCTTCATGCAGTTTTGAACAGGAGAGTGCAATGACTCGTTTAGTTCTCGCGTCTGATTCAGTGTTGGCAAGTTATGGATTAGAGGTTATTGATCACAAAGTTGCAAATGAATCTGAGACAAAATGCAATGTTGGGAGCAGTATTGCACATGGGGAGTCAGCAGAGTATATGCATTTTGTTAAAAATGAAAACAATTTTACCAGAATTGAAATTGACTTAAATCAAAAGATAACGACAGATGAAAAACTGAAGGCAAATGAAACACATGAACCAGCTCTTTTAACAGCTACAATGCAAAAGACAGTATGCGTGCCCCATGATACTGGTATTTTTAGAGGAGATCCAGAAAGCTGTATTCCCCATGATAACATTGCTCAAATTGGTGAACTAATAGAAACTGAGATGACATTAGGAAATCAGATGAAAGGTGCCGATAAGATGATGACTTTATTCACAGACCAGAAAGCTACTGAAATAGAAATCCCTGTAAATTCTTTGCTAGCAGAGCCTAGCATTGCTCAGAAGCTCCCAATAGACTCCTTTAACAAACAAAAAGCCTTGCAAAAGGATGCCTTAGCTCTACGATTGCAAGTTCTCTCGGATCCATTAGATGAGAATAAACTCGTCAGCCCTTCTACGCAACAGGTGCAAGATAAGAAAGATGAGAAGTGCAGTTTAGAAAAGCAGAAATCCAAGCGCAGCCGCAATAATAATGCACCTACTAAAGAGCATAGAGCTGATTCTGTTTCCAAAAATAATAAGGCAAGCTCTGGTCTGTTAGAAGTAAACTTATCAATTGTGTACCACTTATGTGTGTAATGTTGAATGATGTTTTATTAGTGTGGAAGTCAGGATAAACTTGAATTGCATGTAGGAAATACTCATTTCCAATTATAGCCTATTAAAATCTCTACTAATTATGGTGATGCTAAATGGTCAAATTTGTAGAATCTTTTGGAGCCAAAAGGACTCCCTAACTTTGAGTCTTTCATCGTGGAGGAAGAAGAAGGGTCAGGTATTGACTCACTACTTGGTAGTTATTTAGTTGAATCTCCTTTGACTTATTGTTGTCTCCTTCTAATCATCTTTAACCCTTAAAATAAATATACAGGTGGTTATGGCACTGTCTACAGGGCTCGAAGAAGGAATGACGGAAAGACATTTGCTGTCAAGTGTATGTTAAAAATCACTGAAATTTTTTATTGGTCAATTGATCTTCATCAATGGATGTGTCAATATTATCCAATTCTTCATTGTTAGGTTTCTAAAGAATTTCTTTTAATGCCACTACTTTTTTTTTCCAGTAATTATTCTAGTATCCTGAGAAAGACCGTCTGAAATTTATTGGTTGATGCGTTGATGTCTGATGTCAAGCAAGCAGAAGTTATTGATATTCATATTGCATCTAGCTTCATAGAATGTCACTTTTGATGCAATTATAATATATTAAGCTGGAAGGTTTTGGCTCTAATTTTGACTGGCAGTTAACCCTCTTTATTAAAATGTTTTACATTCCCTCCGTCTAACTACCCACTTATATTCTTATCTCATCAAACCACCCATTACTCTCCACTTTAACTCCACTTCTTTCTTTTTTTAAGTCGCTCCACTTCTTTCTTTTTTTAAGTCTCTTGCTCCACCCTATCTCTTCTACTCCCTTTCTATCCGTTTTTTTTTTTTTTTCATTTATGCAACTTACTTAATGGATGAAAAGAGGTATTCCACATAACCTTTTTATTGTAAGAATCTTTAATTTATAATGCCTGAACATGGGTGGTTGTTCTGGTTTTAGATTATCACCATCGAATTACTTTGTCACCAAAAGTAAATGCATACTTTTCAATTTCAGGTCCTCATGCAAATGTTCATACACACCATGTCAATAATGAGTTGAAAATGCTGGAGCGTTTTGGGTAAGGAGGCTGAGATGGTCCCTGTACACAGCATGTAGGACAATTCATTTTATATGGCAAAAAGCTCAATGTTTTGATCAGAATGTTTTTCTTGATGCAGAGGTAGGAACTTCGTGATAAAATATGGAGGCTCTTTTAAGAGTGGTAACTCTGATTGCTTTGTCCTCGAGCATGTTGAGCATGATAGACCAGAGGTGATTATAGGATAATCAAAACTTGTACTATTGCTCTCCTTTCTCGTAGTGACATTTTTGTTTTGTTTTGTTTTGTTTTGAAAATTGAAATTTAGGTGTTAAAAAGAGAAATAGATGCATCTGACCTCAAGTGGTATGGGTACTGTCTGTTTAGAGCCCTTGCAAGTTTGCATAAGCAGGTAGTAGAATAAAAAGGGGTCTGTACATTCACCTGGACCCATTTATGGATTTTTTTCCTTGATATATTCTTATTTTAACCTTTGCAGGGAGTAGTGCATAGAGATGTTAAGCCTGGGAATTTTCTCTTTTCTCGCAAATATGGTAAAGGATTCCTTATTGATTTCAACTTAGCCATGGTCAGTTACATTATCCCTTTCTTTGCAAACCTTAATGCTTACCAAATTATCCTTCAAACTTGGTCAAGTGTAATATGACAGTATCTTTTTCATCTTTTCTCATCTCCCACAGGATCTCAATCAGAAATATTGCACAAACAGTAAGCTCTTTCACCTTTTTGCTTTTTGCAGTTTTCAATTTTATGAACGTTATTTATTTTGGTTTTCCCTGTACAGTAGATGACCTATGTCATTATCTTATATATTTCTTCTGCATTTCACTTTCTCAATCATTCTATGACATCAGTCGATGTAGATAATTTGTTGATTTTGTCAGGCAATTCAAAGATGAATAGTAATGGAAGCTTAGATCATGTACCTCGACCCAATATCAAAGACAGTCCTAGTACCAAAGAAGCTAGGAAAGTTGCATGTAGAACCCTGAAGCCAGTCTGTAGAGAAGGGTCAAGGGATTACCTACTTCTAACTACGAATGTCAGGAAGAAGGTTGATGTGGGTCATCTTAAGACCTTCAATGATGTTGGCAGTAGACTCAAAAACCGAAACCAAGGTGCAGATGTTTCAGGAGTGACCTCAACAAAGGATGCAACTAGCACTAGAACTCCATCGGCAGAGAGATTGAGGGAACCCATGCCTTGTAAAGGTAGAATGGCGCTGATCAATCTCGTTCAAGAGGCACTGCAAGGTCCGAATCATGAGGCAGTTCGTGCTCCTGCTTCTCAGAGGAAGAGGGTGGCCGCTCCTTTGGGAAAATTGGATAGGAGACTACTTTATCTTTCTCCTATGCCTCTCTGTTCCAGCGGTGTTGCTGTTGCTGGTGCTGGGTTGTTAAAGAGCACAGGTACATCATGCATATTTGTAATCCGAAAGGTCTGCTTCATTATTTTTATCAAGGAAATATACTGCCTTCAGTCAAGAGTTTTCTGTTCACCCAGAAAATTATACACATGGATCATTAATCATGATTCCAGACTGCTCATCCATTGAATCCCATTATTAATGGCATGGTAACAAATCTCCCTTCTATGTCAACATCCTGGTCATACTCGATTGATCTGTGGATAATTGAGATGAACTGTCTGTTTTTGAGGCCCACCCATTGGACAGTTCAAATTGTATGTTAAAATGGAAGTGTCTATTTTGTGGAATTACCATCAAGCAAAATGAACTGTCTGGATCGCCAAAAGGGGGCTACTAGTTGAGCTGTTGGGTTGAAGACTTTATTTTTGAAAAGATGCTTTTCTTTCAATCAAGCATCTTACATTCCTCATTAATTATCCCCCCACATCAATATCTTTCTGTCATTCTAGGAGATCGTAAGCATAGGAAAGAAGGTCCTTGCGTTGGAACTAAGGGGTTCCGAGCTCCAGAGGTACAGATGTTCATCCTCATTTTTCACACCTAAAATTGTACTGGAACTATATTGTGCTATCCAATTAGATCTTTAGCTAACACATGTAGTGATGAAAGTGATTCTAGCAATTAGTTTTGTGCAGGTCCTCTTTAAATCTGCACACCAGGGCCCCAAGGTTGATGTCTGGTCTGCTGGGGTCACCTTATTGTATCTGATGATAGGAAGAACACCATTTGTTGGAGATCCTGAACAGTAATAGCCCGTCTTTGTTGAACTTCAGTCAGGTTATTTTCATCATCTTATAGTTCTTGCTAATGGAATTAGTCTCATTGGCAGAAATATAAAAGATATTGCAAAGTTGAGGGGAAGTGAAGATCTATGGGAAGTGGCGAAGCTGCACAACCGTGAATCCTCATTTCCTGTGGTATGATTAATTACTATTACATCTCATTTGTAATGACCTAACTACTATATTTTATCTATAGCGCCTGTTCGTTGCAGGATCTACTTGATATCTAATCATTGCCATCCATTGACCTAACTACTACTATATTTTGTAATGAGATGTGATATAGTGCTTGTTCGTTGCAGGATCTACTGGATATCCAATCACTGCCATCCATTGACCTACGAGTGTGGTGTGAGTTGAACACTCGGAGACCAGACTTTCATGAGATGGCTCCATGGTCACTCTTTGATCTTGTGGACAAGTGTTTGTCAGTGAACCCAAGGCTTAGGATCAGTGCAGAGGAAGCTCTAAGACATGAATTCTTTGCTCCGTGCCATGAGGCTTTAAGGAAGAACAGGCTGCTCAGACAATCTCTCAGCTCAGAGTCGGGAAGCCAATCTCAGTGAGGCAAGTGAGGGAGCTACGACAGTGAAAGATTTCAGCTTGCTTTTCACCAACTGTACAACTAACTAATAGGTAGATTTTCTCTCCCTTCGTTTTTTCTTCAATTGATGTAAATCCTCTTTTGTCTCATATACTGCCTTCTTTGTTCTATTGCATTCCCAGCCTTTGTTACCAACTTACCATGTCTTGTAATCTTCTTCCCTTTATGGGAAGGTTTCATGCACTGTAATGCATTTAATTCTAATTAACATAAGAAAAGAAGTTTCATTGATGATGAGACGCATTTTATGTATATCTGAAGACAGTGAAACTGTATGGGTCAATCTTGGGTATGGATGGATATCTGGTCTTCAGTATAGAAGTTATGTTGCAGATCTAGGAAATATATTGAAATTGATGTCTTCTTTGCCTCCCAACTATTTTTTATTTCTTTTATGTATGTTTTTTAATGAGATCTTTTGAGAACATTTATGGGTAGCTAGCTTCAATGGCTGATAAAATAAGAGAAACTCATTTTAGATGGTTTGGACATTGTCCAATGCAAGGCCAACAATGTCACAGGTGAGGAAAAGTTTTTTCTATATAGGTTAATTGCCCACAAAAGGATAGGGTAGGCCGAAGAAGACGTGGATTGAAGTAGTAACTATAAATATGTAGAAGTGCAACCTATATGAGGATTTGACTTAGGAGAGATGGGAATGGAGAAGCAAAATGAATGTAGGGGACTCCAACATAGTTTGATAAGACTTTGATGATGATGATGATCTACAAAATCCCCCTAAAAGGGCCTGTTTGGTTAAAGGCATTTTTTGACAAGGAATCAGGCTTGTTGGGAATTTTTTTACATGCCTTTATATTTTGTCCCTTGAGCATTTCAAATACTGTGATGCAAGAATTCAGAATTCTAGACTACATGAAAAGACACTTTTAACCTTATGAATTCTCAAAATTTCAGCATTCTAAATGGTAGAGTAGGGTTGAGCATTTGATATTTTATTTTGAGAGCCGGTATTTGAAATTCTCAAAATTCTCGCAAACATTCTCACAATTCTTCCAAACAAATAGTCCCTAATTGTAACTCTAAGTCTCTAACCTATGGCCCTTTTCTATTGAATGTGGGTGATATCTTTATTTGGAAAAGATAACCATTAAACTCACTGTGCATACACAAATCCTCAAGGGGAACATGTGATGAGTTTTGCGGACCAGCAGAGTCCCACCACCACGTGAAAGAAGATTTGTCAAGTATCAAGCATCAGTTCCATTTAATTTTTTTGCTAATAAAGACAATCAGTTCTTTGCTTTTTTTTTTTTAACTTATTTATTTATTTGCTTGGCATAGGTCACGAACTAACACTCACCTCCAAAAGGGAGTTTTTTGTTATTCTTAACCAGCTGAGCTACAAGCAGGGTCTTTGGTTCTTATCATGGTTTTAAAAATCGGCGATACCGGTTCATATCGGCCAGTATCGAGCCGATATCTCGTTGAGATATCGGTCTCGGTGATATCGGCATCCATATCGTCAAAATATCGCGATATTTCGGCCGAAATGAAGTTCATCTCGGCCAATATTTTTCAAAATATCGGCCGAGATTATATAAAATACCCCGCAAATCCTAATTTTTTTACTTTTTCTCCATCTTCATCTTCTTCCCCTCTCCTATCATCTCCATACTCCTTAGAGCAGTAGCCACCATATAAGTAACGGGAGTTACGGGACTATATAAAAAGGGACATAGGTTCTTAAGAATGGACATATTTGTTTTTAAATGAAGAACTTTATAACAAAATTTGGTTCGGGGGCACGCCCTCGAGCCCCTAGCCGGGGGCGTTGCCCCCTTGGGCCCCTGCGAGCTGACCGGTCAGCTCGATCCCCGCCGGGGGATACCCCGAACCCCCTTCGTGAAGCGCATGTTTTAAAGAAGTGGCAATTATGAAGACAAAAGAATCATACTTGACTATGATAGCTAGGATTCTTTTGCTGATTGTATTTCCTTTTTTGTGCTTGGATGTCTATTATTATCATCATAAGTTGCTAGATATGATATTAAACATATTTAATTATGTTTGGAATGATATAGTAGTAAAGATTGTGTAATACACTAATTCATGAACCAAAAGGCTTTATATTGAGTTAGATTTGATGTTACTCACTTATTTTTTCCTAAATTTAGTATTTTAAAGTGTATATCTAAATTTTTTTTATTTCCAAAATTTGAGGCTTTTCTTGAAATCAATTATATTTTTCTACATTAGTGTTCAAATGCATTGATAATGTGTTAGTTTAAAATAGATCTATACTTTTGGGACAAAAAAGTGTGAGTTTTTGTCCAAAATTATGGTTGCATTATGTCAAATTTATGATATTTTAGCTTATTGATCATGAGCATCAATAATGGTTGCATTATATGAAATACTGGAGAAGAAAGCAAACAGCGACATAGACAGAACTTATAACTTAAGGTGACCGAGATTTTGATTTATTGTTGTTACTAATGGAAAAAAATATTGTTTTCCAGCATTTTCTAATATTCTGGATTTTTTTGGATATTTTTACGAATTTTTTTGGATTAAAAAAAATTCACACCGCGACGACTGCGACGGACCGCTATCCGTGATGATATCGGTTTTTCGGCCCAGCCGATACTGCGACCGAGATTGAGATTTTAAACCATGGTTCTTATACTTGTTTCAGTGTTGCGTGTCCAATTTTATCTATTAGCTTTGAATGGAAGGCAAGCAAAATTCATGGGGCTGGGTTTTGGTGTGATGGAGCCCACTGATCCAACTGACTGGCTACAGTCATTCATCCATTGGCAAATATCTTTTTTATTTTATTCACAATCAAATTTTTGGAACTAAAAGAAGGGTGACAATTGTTCCATGTGGGAGGTTTTCCATGTTATGCTATTACCCACTAGTGCCCATCACGCCAACAGTGTGGGCCAGTTAACATTTGAGAAAACTAACTGTGCTACTTTTGAAAATACATAGAATTTATAGCATTACTAATTAAAAATGAAAATCAAATATGCAGTTTAAAAAAATGAGTATAAAATAATTTTTTTTAGGGAAATAGAATCTAAGGATGGAAAATGAACTCCAACCATCATTATAGTTCATTTTCTATCTTTTTTTTTATTCTATTTCCCTAAAAAGAATTGTTCTTTGATGCTTATTTTTAAATTTCATGTTTGATTATCATTTTTAACCACTTATATGAATTATATGTAGGTATTCAATTGCTATGTAATATTATAATACAAACAAACAAGCCCTAAATAATGTTTAGTGAACTCAGTCTCCAACTGTTGTCCAGCTGGTTAGGGACGTGCGGTGGGTGTTGGTGTATGAGTTCAAAACCTCATAAAGCTGGAAGAAAAAAGTATTGTACTCCTGTTACTGGTAACAGATGCAGTAGGGCATTACACATTACAATTTTCTTGTGTTTGGGCTGGTGTTTTGAGGGTCTAGTGTCTGGCCCATGCCTAAAACTGCCTAATGTGGTCATAAAGGAGTCAGATTAGAGGAACTGATCTGTGAAGCTGGGAAAGGAGAGACCCTCATACCATGACCAGCTCCGGTCAGCCAACAGCCTGTGAGCGTGACCTATCATTTTCTGCTCTGGATGTGACCTATCACTGTGAGGCTGGCCCTCATTTTTTTTTTCTCCAAAATTACAAACAAATCTTTTTCTTTCCTTTTTATCATTTATTTGACAAATTATATTACTGGTGCCACCTAGCTAATAACATTGCTGGTTCAGGCGGGGGCCTTAAAATTACATGATGGGGGTTACTGTAGTCCCAACCATTCAATCCAGCACTACCTCAAAAGGCATTCAGATGCATCACAATTAAATCCTAGAAACCTCAGGGGCTATAAATTAAAAAAAAAAAAAAAACTCTCGAAATTATATATACAAATTCTTTGAATATTAACTAATTTTATTAAAAGAAGCTAATCGATACGAGAAGCTATGGACGCCCAAAGAAAAACACAAAGATGTCAATAACCATTATCTCCAAGACCAAAGTGGAACCCTGAGCAACAACCAGACTGACTAGAAATTCCCACTTTAGCCACCTGATCTGCCAGAGAGTTTGCACTTCGTTTTACATCCACAAAGGATGTCCCCAATGATGCATTTCCCAAATCCAACACTTCCTCCACTGCATTTGCCATATTCCAAGGTGCCTCGCATTGACCATAAGCCTATCTGATTGCACAATGGGAATCACCTTCCAGTAATATCCTCGGAAGGCTTAAAACAGTGAACTTCACAAGGCCTATTCACATGGCTTCCACCTTTGGATTTCAACCGAGCCAAAAAAGGGAAGGATGACCCCACCACCAACACTATCTTGAATCACCCCTCCCATTCTTGCAAGGCCCGGATTTCCAATTGCACTACTGTCAATGCAAATCCACAAAGGCCGCGAGCACCAACCTGGGAAGGCAACGAGGCTAAGGCACCAAAGAAAACAACAGATGCAATTAACTTTGAAATCTAATTGCAATTATTTTAACACTTGGTCCATCCAATGAGCGATGTTTTATACCTTAGCCAACTTAAATGTGTTGCAGTTGATTCAACTGTAGGATTCTGAAAGGTCGGCCTCATTAAGTAATTAGGCACTGTTAAACTGGTTGGGTACCACCAGTAGGTCTTGAATAAGTGACAGAGATAATACAACACTGGAGAACCCACCTTCCCTCTCCACCAATTGTGGAAAGCGAATTGTCTAATGCTGTTGCTTGGGTATCTTCTTCGTCTGTAGCCCTCTGGAAGTTACATTTCCTTCTCAGTGAAATTAAGATATGGTCTTCTTCGTACCGAACGGAGTTTGATATATTGTGGTCCGCCAATGAGATGGTAGATCCCTTGGCTATAGGCAAAGGGTGGATAGATCTTCAACTTTCTGCACGTTGATTTTGTTGTTATCGTTGTTTTTTTTTTTTTTTTTTTTGCTTCTTATAATGCTTTTATACCATGATAATACAAGAAATTTGGAACATGAAGCATTGACTAACCTTCACAGAGTTGTGGCAATCCTCCAGAGCCTTCACTGAAGCTTAAGATAACATTGGTAACTGAGATATTCAAACGCCAGAATACAAATATAAGAAAGTGAGCAGAAGAAAAGGGCAGATTCACCATCATCACTATTTTGTATTCTACTTCTCCACTCATCCCTACTTTGAGCTAAGTTCAGTTCTTTAAGTAATTCAGAATATACATATCATCAAATTGGACCACAATCAGATTCTGAACAATTTTAACTGTACTATCAGACATTTAACATTTGTCAATTGTCACCCCGCTTCCTCTTCCATGTTTCCCCATCTTTTAATATAAATTTCGAATGTCTGCTTTGTAGGGCAAAATATAAACAGGGAAAATATGAACAAAAAAAAAAGTGGAGAAATTTTACTCATGGAGTGGATGATCAGAATCATCTGACCACCTTCTCTTGACCTCCGTTTTCCACCGCACCTCCTTGAGCTTACCATCAGTCCCATAATCTCTCTCAATCACAAGGTTGATTCCTTCATCCGAGTACCACCCCACCCCAATGCAAAGGAATGCCATCCTTCTTCACATCAACATATCCGGTGACACCGCCTGGCAGCCAAAGGACAGCCACATCTTGCATATCCAGCATTTCTTCCTCCCCAAAGTAAACAGGATTCCCTGGCAAACTCCTTTTCTTCAAGGTCTCCATGCAGAAGTACACATAAGGCAGTTTGCCTTCCTCTAATGTTGTCTCCTCACCAAAGATTGGGGTTGCACTTACTTCAAACACCTTCCAAGACCCAGTCAGCTCCGAAAGTTGAGTTCGCTTCCGCTGTGAAAGTGGCTTCAAATCAAACTCCAGATCACTGTTCAAGGACACCATAAAGATGGCATTACTAGCTTTCAGCACAAGAAACTCAAAATTTAAGTTAGCTTCCGAGATTAAAATCTTTAAGAAAAAAGGTTGCATGTAAAACTTAACCTTCAGATACTCTTTTCGCTCAAATATATATGTATGTGTGGCATCCCAGTTCTTTTGTGATATTGACAAACAGAAAATGGTCAATTACATTATTAGAGTCAAGAGAGTCACAACACAACTGTGAGCTACGGAAAAAAAAAAAGGTCCCCAAATGCTACCCATCAAAACCGGGTATCCATTTTCAATTTTAGTCTGGATTTAAGTCCCCTGAGATGTACCTGTATAAAATTCAGATCCAGGTCACTGGGATTCATACCTACAGCAGAACTGAATACCCAAATTGCGCAAATGCATTGCATTTATACATTAATATATATTTTTTTGACTTGTTCCCTCCCTCCCCAAATAACTCATTTCATATGGCCTTAAATTAGAATGGGCATGATCTTTCTTCCAAGAAATGTACAAGATGCTCTCCTCCTGACAAAGTGGCACTGATCTTGCACATCTGTGTGACATGGGTATGAGTCCTCCCAAGAAGCTCTTGGGAAGAAATTAGCTTCACATTTCTGCAGTGTAATCAATGATATGGGAAGCTCATGGGAAGAAATTAGCTTCACATTTCTGCAGTGTAATCAATGATATGGGAACGATGAGCTCTTCTTTCTTTAAAATCCAGAAGTTGTTTTAAATGCTCATGTGTAAGACCCCGACCCCCAATTCCTTTGTTTAGCATTGTTTTAATTGTGGTTTAACTTTTTAAGTGAGATTAGAGTTGGTTTGACTTTGTTTTTAAGTTTGACTAGATTTTTCATAACTTTGGAAAGTTTTGAGGACCGTTGACTTTGGTTTGACCCGGCCCGTGTGAATTGTGTTTTTATGAGAATTTATTCTCGATTTCGAAAAGTTCCAAATTTTATCCCTTTTGACTTGTTTTATTTCATGCTTTATCTGTTTGGGTTTGAAACTCAAAAAATACATTTTTCGAGAAAAAGGGGCAAAAATGACATTTTCACTAAATCTGTCCATAAATTTCGAAAATTTCAGAAATTGGGGAAAATATACTTTTTGGAAAGTAACTATTTCGCTGATCGATTTTGTCTTCTTCATCATCTTCGTTCGGGACCCACAAATACCTTTTTCAGCCACTTGAACCTTGGGGCCCGTTGGGAACCACTTGCCCACTTTATAAAAGGGGCTGAAGCCTCTTCTTCTTCAGCCACTCTCTCTCCTCCTATATGCTTTCTTCTTGTGTGCTAAATGGGGGAATGATCTCCAAACATTCTTCCCCACCTTCCAAGCTTCTCAAGGATACTCTTTTTCAAAGGATTTGAGCTAGGCAACCCTCTCCTTCAAGCCCTTCTTCTTTGTTCAAGCTACAAGAGGTTAGCCATGGTTTTCCTTTCATGAAATCTTGGTTTTTAAAACCATTTGGAGTATTTTCTCATGTATGCAAAGGCTTTCTTTGAGATTTGCAATGGATTTGTTTTCTAGGGCTTCTTCTTGAGCTATTTTTGGGGGTTTTGTGATTTTGGAGCTTGGGACTATAGGAAGACCATTTTGGAGTGATTTTTGTGGATCTCTTGACCCAGGCAAGTCAATAATCCAGTTAATATGGTGATTTGCTTAATGAGATTGCTTTTACTAATCTCTTCTTCAAGTGTTTCTTCTCTCTTTTACATAATGGTTTTATCTTGAAATGTTTAGGTTAGGTTTTATGCTTATCTTCCTTGAAATGTTTAGTTAGAAATGTTTATGTTCTTGGATTCATCTTCTTGAATCAGCTCTTTTGATTTCAAGAATTTTCTTTTGGTAACTTGATGAATGGAAGAATTTTGTTTGTCTTTGATCTTATGGATATCAATGGAATGGATAGTGTACGTGGGTTATTTGATGGAGTTTGATGAGGTTCAAAGAAGCCCCATTCATTTAATAATATGTAGAAGAGAAGGAGGGAAAGATGGAACTCAAAAAGAAAGGAGAAAGTGCGTTTCTGCACTCAACGGACTGGGGCAGAGCCCAATCCGCTCGAGCGAGCCCACTGGTCCCTCGAGCGGACCAGGCTCTGCCTGGTCCAGAACGAGCCAGAGACTGGCTCGCTCGAGCGACCAGATGGGTCCACTCGAGCGGCCCAGCCTCTGGATGGGCCTCACTTGAGCGGACCCTGGGTCGCTCGAGCGAGCCCAGCTCAGTTTCTGGGCCTGTTTTAAGGGACTTTTCTGGGCTGTTTTCCAGCCCCCTTTTAGGACTGTTTCAGGCCCATGTCAGCCCACATCTCCTCTTCTATTTGAAGCCCACTTAGTCTATTTGATCCATGGAAGTTTGGAAAAGGAATTATTAAATTGAATTATTGATAATTGTGAGAAATGATGGAATTGTTTGATGATAGAACCCGGAGAATTTTTGTAACCCTTAATGTACACTTTATAACTTAAATGTTGAGGATCTTCAGTGGTACCAAACTATTCTTTTACAAATCAACATTGGGGGGCTAAGTGTACATCGAGGTGATTATTGGTAAACAATTATACACTACTCCATTCCAAGTTAGAAAAATGTATAAGTATTCTTTGTAAATTGATTTGAAATGAATTGAGTGGTTTGCCATGATTGGAAATATCGATAAAACTACTTGTTTTGAATTAATTGATATTGTCCATTTGTAAATCGTCCAAGTAGTTGCTTTTATCGATTTTGGTAATGTATTGCGATGATTTAAAATGCATCGGTTCGACAAATGGATTTGAAATGGATTTGAGTGGTTCTCCACGTTCGGAAATATATCGATAAGGCTATTCATCAGATTTGTTCGGATTTGTTAGTATATTCAGTATATGTATATGTTTGTTCAGGAGTAGTTCTTTTATCGATTTCAGAAATGAATTATTATGATTTGATTTGTATCGGTTCAGGTTTCGAAAACTAAAGGCACCACTAAGCTTAGGTCACCTTGTTGGGCTGATCACCCGGCTTGGGATCTTTAATTTGTCTGCCAGCTGCAGCTTGGATTATGTCTGTACCGACCATAGCAACGGTTTTGTTTCCGGTCCCACGTGTAGTGGCTACGGTTCTGTTTGACAACGACTTTGTTCGTTCCGGTCCCACGAGTAGTGGCTACGGCTCTGTCTGCTCTTGTTACTTCGGTAATAGGAGAATATAGCTATATATGGTTTGCCAATGTTTTATCCGTTTGATATTTTGTTTAATGATCCTTGTTTGTTTCAGCTCATTATAGTCTTTGAATTTGTTAATGTTCAAGAACTCGATCTTTTATCTTATTGTCTCTATTATTCAGGATTTTAAATGTATTTCCAATTATTCAATGTTTTACTTAGTCTGTTATCTGTTTAAGATATTTATGCTTCAGATACTGTTCATTTATTTGCTTTGATATTTATGTTCAGTCTTTCAATCATTTTATCATAATTCATCACTTTTATTGTTTAAGATTTTTAAATGGATTTACAATTATTCCATAATGTTTTATAAATGCCCATTATCATATTATCTAAATTTTGCTTGCCAGACCGTCGTGTCTGACCCTGTTTGTTTGGTGCCAGATTTCTCTCCTATTGCTTTTTAGGTGTTTGATCGGAGGAGGCAGTTGAGCCGCCGGTCTAACGCGAGAGGCTGCCCATTGACATCATCTAGATGTCAAGTTTGACACCGGAGTTCGTATCTAAATATTGGGGGTAGTATTTCTATTTAGTTGGATATTATGTTTGTATGGCTTTGTTAGCCTTTTTTCGCTGGGTTTGTAATTAAGACACTTGTTATTTGTAACTTAAACATATGTGGGAAATAAAATGTCCTGTTACTGCCAGCTCAGTATTCTATGATTTATGATTTGTACCAGTCTGCTCATTTGATGGCTTTATGATATTGGTTAAGTGTGACACGGAATCCGATGGCCACGGGCTCCGGGTCGCAACACCATGTTTAGCTTCCGCGATATGTTCAGTTTGTGTGGAATTGTGTGATCCTCACACATGCGGATCTTGGGAAATAGCAAAAATTTTAATAAATCCCAAAATTTCGCATCCCGATGTCGAATTACTGCAGGGTCCGGTTTCGGAATGTGACATCATGTCTAGTTGACAAAAAAGAAAGGGAAGAGTTCTTCTATCTGTTAGTCTCCCCCTGATGGCTGTCAGTATCATATCCAATGCAATCTTCTCATACATTATGTAAGGAACAAGTATGGAACACATGTCTAAGGGAATATGCGCACATAAATTTGTATGAATAACATAAGGGTATGTTGTGGGTATCATATACTGTACACCCATTCAAATATGGTAAACATAGGTACGAGTCTGTGATGGACACACCTCGCAGACTCACCCCAACCCATCCCATTGTCATTTCTACGGTAAGCATGAGCCACACATTAATGGTACAGTAAATATGTAATACCGTAAGGCAAGAGAGGATACATCAATGTCCTAAGTGGCCGTGTTAGAAAATACCCAACCTTTTTCTTTTTATAAAAGGAAAAATTTATAATATATAACTACTTCATTTTCATGATGAAAAGAATGACAGATTAAACCAAAAGATATTAGAAAGGAATCATAAAAAAAGATGATAAAAGACGAAACAGGCAAGCAACTAGTGCAGGATGATGAGTCAACCTGAGCACTGCCAGCAAGAAGCAGATGGGTTTATAATGAAATAAGAATCAATGGGGGTAGATGGGAGAAGATATCATGATGTGAGAATCTATGGAAGCAGATGCTTACTTTTTGTCATAGAGATTAGCTGGGCTGACCCACTGTTCTTCATACACGACAACTCTAGTTATCTCTATGTTTGTACCCCCTTCATTGAACTCTATAGTATGTACAATTCGCAGCCTTTTGTGGCAGCCCTTCACTAAACACTGAGCCATGAAATAACATATGGAACCAATTGTCAATCTATGTCACATACTTTGTGAATTTATGATATTTATGATATTACAGAAGCAAAAAGTAATAATGTAACTTCAAATTTCAATACAATCAACATCACCCAACCATGAGAAATAACTGGCAAGTTAGAGGCAATTTGAGATTCTAATCAATAAAAATAGTAGGAGAAACTCATAGTTTTTTTTAAAGCATCCATCAAAGGTGTTTTCATAAATAACTTTAAAGTTAAGTAGGTTCTTGGAATTCTTTAAAGACCGGGGTGTTCCTAGAATTAATGCAAAACTCAAGGAGGTCTTTAGTAAAATCCAATATACATACATATATATATATATATATTTATGGTTTCCATTTACAGAGAAGTACCTCTCATTGATTGCATGAGAGGCAAGGCATAAAAAATAGACTCAGAGGGCAATTTGGTCACCCTCAAGTCGAGTCAACTTGGAGGAGTCGCATGGGACTCGGCCGGCTTGGACCGAGTTGCACAGCCTAGGCACAATACATTTGAAAAATACGAAACAAAAAATAATCTAAAAATTTGGAAAATATATTTATGTGAATCTAGAATTTTAAGATTTGTAGCATTTCACAGAATTTAAAGGTGTTATATCTTATATGTACCCAAATTTATACTTCAGTCAGTTGGATGAATAGTACCACAGATCTTCAAATGCTTGCATCTTAAAAAAAAAAAGTGATCTTAAGAGCCTCCCACAACTTTTTCTAATAATCATAATTAAAGAAAAAAAATCCATTTAGGGTCCAAAAACCATAAGACTCGACCAAGTAGGTGACTTAGACTCAGCCAATTTTTTAAAGCTAAGGTGATATAAACAAATCTAAGCTGCCTTCTAGGACCCTCTCGGATGCATGCCAATCATGGGAGCATAGTGTGATGGAAAGGTATCATTGTGGATATGATTTTAGGCAAAAAATCATCTCAATCAAATCATCACAACCATTGATTTTGGAGCCTTACCGTTTAACGATTTCCTAAGTTTCATTTTTTTTATCCATGAACAAGTTTCATTTTTTTTTATCCATGAACAGAACAGTGAGTATAATTCAAATTAGTCTTAAATTATCGAGGGTTAGTGAGTAAGGGGTTGAATTGATGATTTGTGTGGTGCTAAAACTGTTACCTTTCACACAAGCCATGAAAGGTGCCTGCCTCTCAGCAAAAGGAAACCGTTTATACTGAAACAATACTACTTCCCTTCTAAAATTACATTACTTTTTATTGATTGATAGCAAATTAACAGTAAAATTTCATTCTGTGACAAGAACTTCCATAAAAAAAAATATATAAAAAAAAAAAAAAAACTATATAGTATTAAGAGATTGCAAGGACTATATTGCAAACATACATAAGGAGAAAAACGTGGTACAAAAAGCAGACAAATGTTCAAAATAAACTTGTCCAAAAGAACTAGCATAGAATAACACTTACCAAATGAGCATGACATCTCTATTTAACCCTTGGTTTGCTAATGAGTTAGCAACTTCAATCAGTGCCGGACCCAGGATTTTCGTTTGGGCGGTGTGGAACTTTTGCTAGACATTTTTCACCTAATTCATCTTTCTTGCATATATAACCTAATCTATCTTTCTTGCATATATAAATTTATTAATTTGAACTAATTATCATGAATGCAAGTAAGTAAATGTATATTTATATTTTATAAATACTAGATTTATTTTTAAATATTTTTAAATTATTTATGAAAAACATGAGTCTCCTGAGTCTCCGCTTTGACTCTACCTGACTTTTTTTTTTAACAAGTTGAGTCGGAGTCACGAGCTTTTCAACCTTGGGTAAGACTGGACCACATGTCCAACAACTTTATTATATCCGGACCAAGAAGGAATCAAGAGGCGAAACTCAAGCATAGAATTCACAATAAAAACTCACGGCACATCTCATGTAGTAATCACAGCAAAAACTTAGAGAGAGAGAGAGAGAGAGAGAGAGAGAGAGAGAGAGAGAGAGAGAGAGAGAGAGAGAGAGAGATTTGTACGTTGTGGGATGTAGATTTGGGGATTTCTATTGCACACAGAGAGAGATGATAGAGATAGCTGGATAGAAAGAGGGAGTTGACGACGTTGTTGCTACCATTATCAGCAACGAAGCCTTAGTGCCTTTAGTATGGAGAGCTTTTGCTGATTTGAGATGGGGGTTTGAATGAAATCGAATGGAGTTCTCAATAATAGGTTGGGGCGACACAGGTCATGGGCTGGTGTGGACTTGGGTTTCATCAGGTGCATAGCCCATACAAACCATGGCCCTTTAAGAAAGTTCAACAAGTTACCTGGGGCGGCCGCACCCACATCGTATAATGTGGGTCCGCCCCTGACTTCAATGGCACTCGTATGAATGTGTTTGAAAGTAACAAATGATGGAGAATGTTCTCAAGTCACCATAGAATGGAAGCCATCCTTCATGGAACACCACTTCTCACCCAAATTATTGTGTTTTCGGAATCTCCTTAAATAACTAATGGTCACCAAAACCCCTCTTTGAATACCACTGAAATTCCATGAATGGCCAACACTTGACTCATTTGATTCCTTGGTTTCCACTGTCCTAGAAAATGAAAGTAGTACTTCTCTTGCTTCTGTAGTACTTCTCTTGCTTCTGTTCTCCATACACAAAAAGTCCCCGCAGGCCCTCTTTTTATTTCCACCCACCTCAGCAGCATTGAACTTAAGGCTCCATGGATTGGAATTTGGAAGGGCTCGACCATTCCTTTTTTCTTCTTTTTATACCCTCCACCTCTAATACCTAGCTACTTAAAAATGGATGAGATATCCATATCGCATCATATATGATACATCAATTTTACCAATTTCTTCTTATGAGTGCTTGTGTGTGAAACCGACTGCTAAATAGGAATCCAATGAGCATAGTTGTTAATTTCGTTTCGGACACCATTTCGGTCTAGCCTTCAAACAGAAATATTTCGGTCATTTCGGCGAAATATTTAGGAGTTCTATTTATGAAAAATAAAAATATATACAATTAAAAGAAATATCCTCATAATAAAGATGGCACCAAGCTCAGCCTTAAGGCCTTTTATAAAACCTGCCCCAAAGTAGGCCTTGTCCCAAAATAAACCCAGCCAACCCAACCCAATACGCACCCCAGGCCAAGCCCTACAGTACCCAACTTGAGGCCCAACTACTGTTTTGGTAGAATCCAGCTGTCCACCACATAGTCCCATCAAGTCAATTCCAAGACGCATCTCGATGCAAAAGAAAAAAAATAATGGAGAGGAGGCGTATCCCTTGAAACAGTGAGATCTTGTGGAGTTTTTGAGGAACGAGCCTTTGCAGAGGAAAAGATTGGGGGGGGGGGGGGGATCGGCGCAGCATGGCGATGGCGGGCGACGCAGTCGGGCAGGGCAGACAGCTCTCTTCTTCTTCCCCTCTTTTTTTTTTCTTTTTCTTTTTACCCTTACTGCTAGGTTATATTTTTTTCTACAACAGGGAAAAAAAAAATGAAAATCTAGATCTCGGCCATCTCGGCCTAAATACATGCTTTTCGACTGAAATCTAGGATTTCGGCCGAGATTTTGAACGAAAAGTTACATGTTGCATTTCGTTTCGGCCAACTGACTGAAAAATATCGGCCGAAACGGCACGAAATTGATAACTATGCCAATGAGGGATTTGGCCAACCCTATGAGAAGTTTGGTGTATTTTGATCGGGGCTGCATAAGAGTTTCTCTCAATTTATCACCTATCGATACTACGCCCTAAATGCTCCCAAATTCACTCATTTTTTTATTCTATCTTTCATAGTTTCATCACCGTTAGTATGAACTTTGCCAGTTTTTACGGCCGGTCCCAAGCCTAGATAAAGGAGGAGGGTTGCAATAGGTAGGTTGACAGCCAACATAAAACTTTTGTCACAACCCAAACATGAAGTTTGAGAGGACAATATTACATGATCATGCTATAAGGCATTCCCGTTACAAGCGACGGACTACTATAAAAGCAAACAATTAAAAAAACCTACAATTCTAGGTACCTATCTCTTTTGGGTTGAATGGTCTATCATGGGTTGATATTCTTTTGTCTCACATCAAGAGATCATAGATTCAATCAACTTTTTTCCAGTGCAGAAAAACTAGTTCACCCCAACAGCATAATTCAATTCCATAAGTGGCACGGACTAATAACTAATTAGCTATTCTTCAATGATAATTACACAGAAACAGCTCCACAAGAATTATAATAGTTCAGATAGACAGAAACTAAGATATTTTAAATCCAGTCCAGGTGTAATTGAGATGTTGTGAAAGAATAAATGCAGCAAAAAGACTTACCTGTTCAAACTTAAAAGTTGGAGAAAGGAAATACTTAGACTCCTCATATTCTCCTACTGGTATCTCCACCGGTCCTCTAGAATACGATCCATCCTGCAAAGACCCAGCATGCTTAGCAATGATTGTTTCGACAATTACTCTCTTAGGTGGAAGCTTAATATTGACTTTCTTGTTTTTGGTTTACCTTTCTTTCTCATGATGACAAGAAGCAATTAATTTTTACTACTAGTTTCATCACCTTCACAAGAAATCTATATGGTGTGATTAGGCATTTTGGAAGCAACGAAGTTACTCTCTCTCTCTCTCTCTCTCTCTCTCTCTCTCTCTCTCTCTCTCTCTCTCTCTCACCACACAGAGAGAGGTGAGAAATGTGGCCACAAATCAAGTAAAGGTTATAACTTCAATGTTTATCACACATTGGAACCCACAAATAGAAATAAATTGGGACTTACCACAACTTCTAGTATGAGACCCTATGTGTAACTGGAGCACACCCTCCCCCCACCCCCACACCCACCAAACCAACACACACACACAGAGACACAGTGTTCCTACCCCACTTGATGGCTCCTGCCAGTGAAAATCATACTAGCTTGAAGTAGGTCATAATGAAGTTCAAAACTTAAATCCCTAACCTCAGAATTCCTACCTCACCTGATGGCTCCTGGGGTTCTAGGGAGAGAGAGTAAGTGCCATTCACATTGAACACATGCCTATAAATTATAAAAACGATGCGTCCATTCCATCTTTCAGTTACTGTGTCTGATCAAAGTTTAGTGAAGTCGGAGGAATAATCACAGCTACAAAACATCAAAAACACAAAAGGTTTTCACGAATCATGCCTAAGCTACTGCATTACAAAATATATCAGAAAATGTTCGCTTTACTATTGCAACTGCAATAGAAGAGGAAGCGTCCTACCTCAAAGAACACAAGACCTGGCTCCATACCCATCAAATCTTCTTCCAACACATCACTAGTACTGAAATCAAATGATTCAAAACTAGGCAAAGTCCGCCCTGTATCGATCACATAAGTTGATTCTTTCTCTGCTAAAGATCCATCTCCAACTTTGCCAGCTTCATTATTTCTTTCACTGCCCTTACTTGGTTGCTTCATCTCGCCATATGGATTTAAGAAAACCCAATTTATCTTCCTTTGAATTTGAGAGGTAAGCCCTCCAGAAAGAGGAGGAACCTGTTCAATGTGGGAAAGTGTGAAGCAATCATAAAGGTTCTCATCTTGGCTACCAAGTCCAATTGGCTCCATCTTTGCTGTGATTGGAGAAAAAATTGCTCCAACTCCCTTCCATATGCCACTGACACTACTCGCAAATGTACTCCATGAGGGTCTTATAACTGGCTCCTGAAAAATCATATCCCCAGTTACAGAAGCCTGGAAGAAATTTCTCATTTTTTAGCTGGAATCAAATTATAAAATCGTGACAAAATTATATTCTGAGCTTTTATAAGCTTCACATCTATAACGGAAAGAAAACATTGTTTGGATGATTAAATTGTTAACCATGGAAAGACAGCAGACTCTGCAGCGCAGGCCAGAATGCAATGTTTGCTAGCAATGCCCATAAGCCTCATAGCCCCCTATCCATATGTCTAGCATATCCAATGTACCAACAGAGAATATCTAGGATGGGAGGGAGCTGGGACTGCAGATTGGTGGCCACCACCTGTCTGCTAAAAGTCTAAAACACATGCTAGCATGCTATTCTAGCTGAGCAATAGCATCAATGGCATGAAAGGAAAAAAAAAAAAACCCTGAAAATTGGGAATAAATATTAAATAAAATAGCAACAAGCTACATCTAACAGGAGATATATTCTACAACATTACTAGGTTTGACAAGTAGTGTCTAAGTGGTGTGAACCATTTTATTTTGAACTGACCAGCTATTGAATTGGTACAACTGACTTTTGTTTCAAACCATCCACTTGATGGCCACCACACATGCTCCAGATCAGAAATCCAGTGATTTGTAAATAAATTGGTGACACTCCTTCTGTAGCAAACTCAAGTACTCAACAAAATCTAACTTGCAAAAACCTAACCTTCAAGCATTGGGATATGAGTAACCAATTACACTCTAATTCAAGAAAGACAGCTTTCATCATCATGTAGACTTATCTACTTATCTATGCTCATATGAAAAAACATTAATCATCATCATCATCAACTTAACCTTATCACATCAATTTGGAGTCGGTTTTTTTAGTTCTATAATTAAATAGCTCTCTTTCTCTCATACACATAATACCTTTTACACAGTAGGGCAGCTTTTTGTTATTTTCACCCCTCTTTCCGCTTGAAATTTACTTGTGAGGCTTCTACTCTTGGTTAAGGAGTTCAACTATTGAGCTCTCTCTCTCTCTCTCTCTCTCTCTCTCTCTCTCTCTCTCTCTCTCTCTCTCTCTCCATATAAATCCATGCCCTTTTACACAAAAGATCAATTTTTCCCCATCTTTTTCCTTGAAATTAATTTGTGAGCCATCTGCGCGCCAGTACAATCCAAGTTCTTGGTGGTATGATTATTGATGTTGGGTATCTCACTGAGCCCTCCGATCAGGGTTAGAGGAGATTAACATTGAAGACAGGAATTGGTATTTTTGCCCTAAAAAGATTCAAACAATACAAGCCACGGCTTTAAAGTAAAAACATAAATCTACCATAAATGAAAACCCTAGCTTTCAAGATACAAAACATGAAGGCAAAATAACATCTACCTGTGTCTGAAGAATTGTTTCGACCTCCATCAGCATAGCTGGGGAGATCATCATCCCAGATTTCCGGCTCCTCTTCCGGAGATTCTTCATCCTCTTCCCTAACCTTCTCCTCCGCTTCGATTCCTCCGCCGCCTCTTCGGCTTTCGCAAGCTCATTATCGACGCTCCAGACATTCTCCTTCTCCTTAATCTTCACCCGCCCTCCTCCGCCGCTCTTCCCTCTCTGCCTCTCTCCATTCCTCGGCTTCCGCCTCTCGGAGCTGCAACAAATGCTAGAAACCTTTCCATTTGAGGGAAAACCAAGAGAATTCGAGGTAGGAGATGGATTGCGATGGGAAAACCCTAGAAATGGACTGAAAGATCTGAGATTTTGGCAGAGGTCGATGCATTGGGGCTGCATAGTGAGAATTACAGAGGGAAAACTTCAATGGATTGGTTGAAATTCTTTGATTTCTGGGTTTTGGGGTTTGATTTTGGGTTTTAGGGTTTTAGTTCGGATGGGAGGTTCTCCGTCGCGCAGCGGGAGCTGGGAAGGAAGAGTGGTGGTGCCGAGCAAATTTTGCGCGGTAGATACAAGCAACGGTCTATCCTCAATTTCAAATCCAGCCCTCCCTAGTGCCACCTGTAAATCGATCAGTGGGGCCCAGTTCTAAGATCTTGACCGTTCAAATTTAATGGTCTACTCTATATTAGCGTTGGGTCAATATTTTTTTTCCTACTTGCATGGGGTGCTCTTGAGCTTGGCCAGCCCGAGTTCGATTCGGGCCTAACCTGCTTTGGGATGGGCTTGAATATATAAATCCAACGGTTAATATAAGAGTCGGGTTTGGATTTAGTGTAGAAAGGCCAAAGCCAGGTTAGATATGCCTGATTAACGAGTGTTTGTAAGTTGAGCACTGCTATAGGGACCGAAAATGGTCCCTGAAAAAGTGCATGAATGGTCCTTATCCCTTGGATTAAGGAAAATTTCCCTTGGATCAAGGGCTTTTCCTTGATCCAAGGGATAAGGACCATTCAGTCACTTTTTCAGGGACCAATTTTCGGTCCCTGTAGACTTTTTCTTGTAAGTTTGGGATAATACGTCTAGATAATGGTTGGAAAGCATGATCAACTGATAAGAGATTCGTTTGGCCCGGACCCAATTAACTGAGGGAAATGATCGGATGCGAAGTGTTTGCACCAGGGCTATTCGAAGTCTAATATGGAGCGTCCAACTGCGAGGCAGATCCAACGGATGGAGTCATTGACTTAAAAGCATTCCAAAAGGGCAAAAGCCCTCCAAATCCCTCAATCGCTCCCGCTCCTGCTCAACGAAAAACAGAGGGAAGACGACCGGGCTCTTCTCCTTCAACCCCGACGCCTGGCTTCGGCTCCAGCTCTGGCTCCGGCTCCGGGCTGCGCAGATCTTCTTCGACGAAAAAGGGCTTTAGCATATCATTTTCCCTCAATCGCTCCAGGCCCTCCAAATCCCTCAAGAGGAAAAGGGGAAAAACCTCTTCAATCGACCGCTGCTCCCAGTTCCTCTTCTCCTTTCATATTCAACAAGTACAAGCGGTCTCCCCCATCATCTCCTGGCATCCTCGACGCCTCTTCGGCGAAAAAAAGAGGGAAAAACTTGTCTGGTTCGACGGTTGTCTTCTTCCCCTGCAAGGATCCTTGCTGTCGTCCAAAGCCCTCCAAATGGATGCTGAAGACCCAACTTTCCAACTGCGGCTCCAGATCTGGACCCCCCCACAACAGCCATCCCCATCTCGTTTCCAGGCTCGTGGTCTGATACGGCGGCCATCCCTGTTGAGACCACATCGGAGCAACCATCCTCATCTGAGTTTCATGGCATATGGCAGACAGAGACGTCCATCCACATCGATGTCACAGCACTTCCACAGCAGCCATTCCCATGTGAGGCTAGTTACCCGACCGAAGTTTTGCAGGTTTTTCCTCTCTCTCTATGCAATCGATGTTTGCGATTAATGATTTATGAGTTTGTCAAACCATGTTGCTGAAAAGAGAGCCAATGAATTGCTCTTCTACCATATGGTTAGCATTTGTTTCTTGGTTCAGTTGTCTATATTGGAGAAAAACTATAGTGTTTTGGAAATGAATGATCCAACCAATGTGTTGAAATAATCTGAATTTATCTTGATTTTTAGATCCAAACTTTGACTATCAGTGACTATAACATGTGACATGAAATTAGTACTGTTGGAATAATTTACTACATCCTTAATAATTAGTTTCTTATTACTTTTATTTGGTTTTGTTTTGCATGATTTTCATGGTGTGGTTCTATTATTGTCTTTAAACAGTCCAAAAGAATGGTGCAAGTCCATCTTTACCAATTAATACATTTATACCACAAGTTGAGGAGGAGAAAATACCGAAAGTTGGAATGATTTTTGAGGACATAGAGGAGGCTTACAATGCTTATAACCTTTATGCAAAATTGGCGGGTTTTAGTATCAGACGAAGCTCTGAGACAATGCTGAATAATGAAGTTGTAAGGAAAAATTTTGTATGCTCCAAAGAAGGTTCTAGGAAAGAAAAATTAGGTGTTGAATCTATAGTGCAGGGCAGATTGTGGGGCACACCTTCAAATTAAAAAAAAAAAAAAGGAGGGGAAATTTGTGGTATTTGAAATTATTGTGGAGCAAACTCATTTGTTAAGTACCCCGAGAAAGACTCATATGCTACGATCACATCGTATAGTCAGCGCTCCCAGGAAAAAAATTGATCTATACTTATGGGGTTGCTAATCTACGACCGAATGATCAAATGGCACTACTAGGGCTGCAGGCAGGTGGGAGAGATAAAGTTGGTTTCACCAAGACAGATTTTCGAAATCAAATTAGAAACAAAAGGGAAGAAACAAAAGATCAAGATGGTGAGATGTTCTTTGAGTACTTCAAACAAATGAAGGAGAGAGATCCAAGATGTTATTTTGCCATTGAGAAAGATGATGATGATTCACATTAAACATGTGTTTTGGGCTGATTACTATTTTCAGAAGTCATATGAGGAATTTGGGGATGTTGTTTCATTCGATACAACATACCATACAAATAGATATGGTCTCATTTTTGGTGCATTCACCGGAATTAATCATCATGATCAATCAATATTATTTGGTTGTTGTCTAATATCAAATGAAACATTTGATACATTCGTGTGGGTTTTCAATAAATGGATTGAATCAATGCGAATGGACCCGCCAAAAGCAATCTTAACGGACCAAGATGCTGCAACGACAAAAGCGATTAAGTCCGTTTTTCCCACCACATGCCCCCGTTATTGCTTGTGGCACATTATGCATAATTTACAAAAGAATTTGGGTGGAATTGCGATTCACAATCTGAACTTCATCAAAAAATTTAAGAAGATTGCATACAATTCTATCACCATAGAACATTTTGAGATGGCTTGGAAGGATATGTTGACAGAATTTGATCTTGTAGACAATGAATGGCTGCATTCGATGTACGATTTTCGTGAGATGTGGGTGCTAACGTACTTGAGAGACATATTTTTTGGAGAGATGTCTACAACCTCAAGAAGTGAGAGTATCAATGCCTTCCTTAAGCAATACGTGACACAGAAGAATGGTTTATATGATTTTATATTACGATATGAGCGAGGCATCGTCAGTTGAAGGCTGATCATGACAGTATAAATGGAAGACCAAGATTGATGATAGATTTGCCAATGGAAAAGAGGATGTCTGAAATATATACGAAAAAGATGTTATACAAGTTTCAAGAACAGTTCTGTTACATAACATGCGGCATTGTTGAGCTCATATATGATGACATCGAGCAATGCGTTTATAATGTTTCTTCATTAAAAAATGATCAAGAAATTGAACGAACCGTCCTCTTCAAAAAGGACGACAAAGAAGCAAAATGTTTTTGTCAATTATTTGGGATTCGAGGAATTCCATGTGGTCACATCATTTGTGTTTTCAAACAAGAGAAAATTTATGAATTGCCTCAACGGTTTATTTTAAAAAGATGGACAAGGTTCGCAAGAATAGACCATGAATCTGACAGCAGAGATTGCTTTTCATGTGATGGTTATTTGCTTAACGACATGAAGATTTATCATATGATGCTGTAGTAGTCGTTGATGAGGCATCCATGTGTAAAACAGCATACCAACATGCGAAGAAGGTTTTACAAGAGTTAAAGAAGAGTATTCGTGAGATAAATGAAAAGAAAGTAACGGCAAAAGATGACAATAAGGGAAGAGACAAAGGGGACTTGCCATGAAGAGAGATATCTTGCGCCAAAGAATGCAAAGAAAAAGGGTCGTCCCAAGAGATTGAAGTCTTCTAAGAAAAAAGCAATGTGAAAACCCCGGCTATGTCGTGAATGTGGTAGGCGTGACGTTGCACATGACATGCGCAGTTGTCCTATGCTCGTCAAGAGGTATAATTTGTTTTTTACATTAGAATCTTTTATATTTGATTTTTAATTTTATCATATAGATTGTGCTTTCTATTCTTCTTCAGTCTTATAGTTCATGTTTCTGGAAACGATGAGAGTATTTTGGAAGACGAGGACGATGATCTTATTGAATGTGAGCACTTGGAAATGGCTATTTCCGATGATGGTACTTTGACACAGATTTAGGTATGTAGCTTCGTTGTAAAAAGAGATATTTTATTTATGTAGTTCATTGACACATATTTTAGTTTATATGAATGCTAATGACTTCAACAATTTTATTTTGTAGGCTTCAAATGAAGATGTGCACTAGAGGTTTATGTTGTCGTAGCTGGCAGTGGTTCAATTGGTGGAGAACATTTGTGTCACATTTGTGTTTTTTTATTGTTGATAGTTGTGGTGGTTGGTGGTTGTTAATGCATTTTGACTTGTAATTAGTTGAGGTGCTCCACAGGTTGTTTTGATGTTGTTAATGTTAGACTTTTGTAGTTTTATATGAATGCTAATGTTGTTTTGATGTTGGACTTTGTAATGTATTATGCTCATTTGTGGTAAATGAAAAAGGTGCTCCACAGATTTATGAGTTTGTTTCCAAATATTTTGTCCATTACGTTACCTGCACGGTGTTTACTTGATAGTCCTCAAATTCCTTTTCTTGCTTGATTTATACTTTCAAGATAGAAAAAGTGCGACGGTTGAAAATATCGCAAACGTGCTTGTTTTTAACTGAAACTTAGCAGAATTTAAGTTCACCATATGGACTTGGAAATCCCCAAATTTCAGAAGAAAAAAAAATCAGGAAGTGGGGTAAAAAGTGTCCTAAAGAGGGGAACTCAGCAAGGCTAGTGCAGATTTTCTTAACCGAGTTGAAAAAGTGCGACGGTTGAAAATATCGCAAACGTGCTTGTTTTTAACTGAAACTTGGCAGAATTTAAGTTCATCATATGGACTTCGAAATTCCCAAATTTCAGAAAAAAAAAATCGGGAAGTGGGGTAAAAAGTATCCTAAAGAGGGGTACTCAGCAAGGCTAGTGTAGATTTTCTTAACCGAGTTGAAAAAGTGTGACGGTTGAAAATATCGCAAACGTGCTTGTTTTTAACTGAAACTTAGCAGAATTTAAGTTCATCATATGGACTTGGAAATCCCCAAATTTCAGAAAAAAAAAAATCGGGAAGTGGGGTAAAAAGTGTCCTAAAGAGGAGTACTCAGCAAGGTTCATTGAGTCCATTGTAGTGTAACATGTATTTAGAAAAAATAGCACCCAATGTGACTTACAATGTCACAAATCAAGAGATAACAATAAACATGAGAGGATAACCATATATATGCTTGGGCTAACATCCATTAGATTAGATTTTGTTAACATATACAACATCCATTCAACACTTCCTTCCTCCAGTTCTTAAACACATATTTTAACATAATATTTTCAACATGCAAATTACACTCATAAGACAACACAAAAACATCACTAGACAAATTCCTTTATTTGATTTCTTTCTTTCTTCATCACTAGACAAATTCCTTTATTTGATTTCTTTCTTTCTTCGGATGCATGTTTTATCTCTTCAACTGCTGCCCATAAAATCTCATTCTGCCTATCCATTATCTTTTTCATATCTTCGATCATTGCTGCTAGATTCTTTTCATTGTCAATTTCATCTTTCCATTTGAAGCCTCCGCAACCATGTTCATGCTGCAAAAAAATAAAACCAACACAAATTATCTCTAATCAGTACATCATTGCGTTATTGCTAAATAAATGAATATGAAACACTTACTTTCCAATTAGGACATCTCCAAAACTTTCAATTTGGATTAGACGTTGTATGAGAGGTCAAACAAATCATATCACCACATGAGCACTTTGGTACCCATTGATTGGAATTAGAATTTGATGATGACATGGCCACGCTTGTTTGCAGTAAGTTGGATTCGAGAGATATCTACTAAATAAAAATAATTAGGATTCAGACAAGTAATTAAAAAATTTTCTATAATTAAAAAATAAAAATCAGATGGAAATTATCACCATATTTTTTATTTGGGATTGTAAAATAACACTCAATCAAGGTTTTTGAAAGAAACAAAAGAAAATGATAATGCTTGTATTATCTTCATCAGTGCACATTCAATCCAGTTCATCCAGCGCAAGAACTGTCTATCCAGTTGATTCACCATCCACTGAACAGGCCACCATTCGAAAATTGCAGCTTCACACCAACTACACATTTTAGCCTACAAATTCAAAGCAATTATGGACTGCTCGCCATTATTTACTTTGAGCTTTCATTCATTTGCTACCAATCAGCATGATCTATGGATGGGTGTTCCTACTTAATATGGGTGATCATCTTCCCACTTCATCAACTCATACCCACGGTTCTGAAACTAAAGAGTAAAAAAGATCACAATAACAGAGAAAGAGATGATTTACCTTTCCAAGCAGAAAATGAGGTGTAGAGGATCCGAGCTCGCCAGATCTGAGTCCAGACTTGCAGCAGAGCAGAGGAAGAAGACAACCGTCTAAAAGAACCAGATAAGCTTTTCCCTCTTTTTTCGTCGAAGAATAAATGAAAAGGGGAAGAGTCCGGTCGAAGCTGAGGCGTCGAGGATGACAAAGGAGATGGGGGAGACCGCTTGTATTTGTTGAAGAAGAAACGAGAAGAGGAACAAAGGTTTGCCTGGTCGTTCGTCAATGGCGATCTCACACCCTATGTTTTCGTCGATTGACAAAGGAGCAGTGGTCGATTGACTTGTTGAATATGAAAGGAGAAGAGGAACTGGGAGCAGCGGTCAATTGAAGAGGTTTTTCTCCTTTTCCTCTTGAGGGATTTGGAGGGCCTGGAGCGATTGAGGGAAAATGATATGCTAAAGCCCTTTTTCATCGAAGAAGATCTGTGCAGGCCGGAGCCGGAGCTGGAGCCAGGCGTCGGGGTTGAAGGAGAAGAGCCCGGTCGTCTTCCCTCTGTTTTTCGTTGAGCAGGAGCGGGAGCGATTGAGGGATTTGGAGGGCTTTTGCCATTTTGGAATGGTTTTAAGTCAATGACTCCATCCGTTGGATCTACCTCGCAGTTGGATGCTCCAGATTAGCCTTCGCATAGCCCTGGTGCGAACACTTCGCATCCGATCATTTCCCATTAACTAAATGGGCGTGCTTGAGCCTAATATTTATCACCCATGATTATGTCAAATATGGGCCTCTGTTCTAAAGTTGGGCCGAGCATGAATATATATACCTCACCGCAGTTCGACCTAGCCCATGAACACCTTTAATATTTTTCCTTTTGGATGATGTGAGTATCCCTGAGCTACTTTTGCCCCATGGGACTATTCCCTAGACACTTGTATGACCCCGCAACACAAATGCATACCCACTGTAGGAGGGACGTCTCAATCTCTTATAGCCCTCTCCACACATATTTGCCTTTTTGTTTATTTGTCCCCTGTGGGGAGCCTCCCCAGGAGTCGATCCCGCGACATCTCAGTCTCTTATAGTCTTACGGACTTTCCCTGGTACCACTTGAGCTGATGATACCAGTGTGTGGTTCTCTCCGCAAGAAGAGATCTAGCATATGGTTTTGTGTATGGTGGGTTGGATCTCCTCCTCCATTCCTCTCTGCGCCTGCTCCTTATATCGATTGGGAGAGGGAGAGAGTTGACTTTGGAGAGAGAGGGGGAGAGAGAGGGAGAGAGGAGACAGTGAGGTGACTAGCCGTCCCATCATAGCCCACTTTGTCAAGCACTAGGGAGGTGTAGTCCCATCGTAGCCTTCCTGACGTCTGTGGACGCCTATCTGTCAGGAAGCATGGGCGGTATAGGAGGCTTTGTCAGATGAGTATGGGCGGTGCCCTTGTCTTGTCGTACGCGCTGTAGCGTACATGAGCGTCCAAGGGAGGACAGCTGTCAACCCCTGCCTTGGCTAGTTCTGGCATCCTGACCGAGGTCAGGGTGTGTTGCCGAGGCCGGGGAGCTGAGGTCGGTGAGCCGAGGTTGGGGGCGACCTGGGGTGCTTGGTGCCGAGGTCGGGAGCGCCCTTGACTTGGCTGGAGACCTCGCAGGGATGCCGAAGTGGGGACCGGGCTGAATTCCCTAGCCGGGCTGGGGATGTCCTGGCCGAGGTGGGGGCTTATGAGCGTATGGCCGAAGTGGAATCACTTGACCGAGTTGGAGGCTGACACCATTGCCGAGACTGAGCCCTACCGAGATGGATTAGCTGGTGCTGGAGTCCCGGATGATGCACCTGACAGGGACCCGGTGAGTTCGGGAATATCCCCACACACCCATGAATACTCCTATCACTTGCGTTAAATAATTTTCAACATTTATATAAGGAATTAAGGATATGTTGTATACCAAGAAAAACACTAGAGGAGCCACATGTACAAGTTTATTTATAGGGATATTGCCCATAAAACTGTCTTTAGACTTGACAATCGTCTTTGAGTAGTTAAAGTTTAAGCATTTTTCATAGAGCTATTCATGCGATATTTTATAGTTATGTGATATCAGCATATTGCATGTATCGCCTTTAGCGATATCTTTAAGACAGTACAATATTACAATATTATCGTACAAACAAGTCTGCAAAAAAAATATTAAACTTCAATCATTCTGTGGCTAATGTCAAATCTAAGGACGGTTCTAACTCCTAAAAGATAAATCCCACATTTATAATAACTTCACGCATCTTATATGTGCCACTTGCCCACTCCGTGCAAATAAATTATGGATTCCTTAGCCTCAACAGCGCGCTGATGGTTTTAAAAACATGGTTTTCGAGCTTGAACCAGCTAAAGCGAAGTCTTTTTGGATACTTCCAAGAAATCTATTCTAACACCGAAGACAAGAAGAATATGAATTGTTAATTGTCCTTTTATAGCCTGTTTTTCTAATGTGGAAAAAGCATAGAATCTACATAGCTGCTTCCAAATGTGCCCCATCACTACTTTAATAAAACCATCTTTACTACAAAACTTCCTAGAATTCAATGGGAAGTAGGCATGCAAGTGGGTCATTAAGATATTCTTTTATTAATAAAGCATTAGTTTTTTTTTTTTTTTTTCCATTTTACATGCATTTAGTTGTAAAATTACCATATCACAACTACTTTTATACATTCAACAAATGCATTAACCATCAGTTCCCTAAGATTAAGATAGAATCAAAGAAGGCTTCAAAGTCTGAAACTTAGATTCTGATTTCGACTTGGAACCATTAATCTTGAATCCGATGCTAAACAATTGATGCTTAGTGTAGCAATTGACAACTCTGGTGAATTCCAAATTGTTTAATCAGTATCTTTTTTTTTTTATCACCATCCATAAATTGAAAGTCTAAAATGACCAATATCACAACTACTTACGAATTATATTCTTAGACGATAGGACATTGCGAATTCTATAAGATTACCTATAAATCATCGGATGAGTTCCACTTCTATAAATTCAACCATTCACATCTTGTTCGCCAACCCATTTTCTTTGATGTGGTCATGAACCTATATACTCACCAGTGTCATTGTTAGCCTACGTTAGATATATCCAAACCATTAGGGGTGAGCAATCGGTTAATCGGTCGGTTATTTTAAGAATTTTTGACCAAACCGATTTTTTGACCACTTTAATGTATTAACCGAACCGAACCGATTTTTTGTTTTGTAAAACTTTTAACCGAACCGAGCCGAACCGAATTATTAGGTTCGGTTTTCGGTCGGTTCGGTTAATGTGATGCATTTGTTGGACTTAATAATTGCCCAAGTTTTTAAAAATTTATAACTAGATTGCTATATTATATACATTTCATTTGTGAAATTGGGCTTAATAATTGGCCCATAAATCCATTATCCATAAATGATATATCATAGAAGTGCTTGAAAATACATTAAACACAATTACACAAATAGACAATAACCATAAACAACACTCCAACTAACAAGTCTAAAAATATTTAGTGGGCTGGGTAATGGGTAATAAAAATATTCAAAAAAAAATTGCATATATTTCGGTTAATCGGTTAATCGGTTAAATAAGATCATTAACCGAACCGAAATTATATAACCGAATTTGCCAGGAAATTTACCCGAACTGAACCGAATTACCCGAAATAACCGAACCGAAATTAAATTTCGGCTATGGTTCGGTTTGGTAAATCGGTCGGTTCGGTTTTTGCTCACCCCTACAAACCATTTCAAATGAATTTTTTTCTAAAAAAATATTTTGATATTTTTAAAACACCTCAATTCGTGGCATATAATTGAAAATGTAAATAGAACAATAATAAATATATATATATTTATATATAAAAAGACTATTTTATTTGCAATATTTGCTTAATGATATCCCAAGAAAATCTAAAATTAGAAAATATATTTATTTTTTTGAACAACGTCGTTTGCAAGGTCAAGCACGATTGTTTCTCTCATCATATCATATCATATTTTATTATAATCGTTACCTCCAAAGTCCAAAGTCTTTCGTCTTGCTTTGCCACGAAGGCACGAAGGAAGTAGCTCTCTCTCGTAGTCTCTCGTTTCTTCTCGGCTTTTAATCCTCACCGAACATTCCAGAAACACGTGATTCTGCCGTTCCATTCCACGTCATACTTTTACTCTCAGCCATCGAATCGCTCCAATGAGGACACCTTATCAAAAACGGACGGCTAGGATAAAAAGCAAAAGCCTTCATGTGGATCCCACATATCACATGGAAAAGTCACCTATGAGGGCAATTCAGTAAATAACCATGAAACAGGCCCCGGAATCTTTTCCATTCGACATTCGAGAAACTTCAACGAAACCCATCTCGAACCGATGTGTGTGTATATATAACCCCTTTTACGCCTTTCATTTTCCTTGGAATTTCAGTTTGAGCGAATCGTTTGGAGATTTCTCGAGTTCTTCTTTTCATCTTTGTTGGTAAAGTTCGTGACTTTTTTGTTCGTCTTCTCTGATCTCGATCATGGATGCGTTTGCGTCGTATTTCCAGAATCAGTACTCTTCTGGAAGGGGATGGAGCTATGAAGCTCTGAAGAATTTCAGACAGATCTCTCCCGTCGTCCAGCAACATCTCAAACAGGTGAATTCTCGTTGAGATCTCTCCATTTCTCGCCCGATCGGGCAGTTTTTAGGTCATCTTTGTTGAGATCTTCATCTGCTGTTGATTTCCCCTTTTTTTTTTGGCAATTTCTAGGGCTTGATTTGCTTCTTTATTTCCTCTAATTTTTCATAGAAAGGGTTCTAATTAGTGGTTTTTCTCTGTGGAATTGGGGATTTGTGGCGTAATCTTGTGTGTTTTTTTTTCTTTTCTTTTCTTGTGCTGGGATGATATGATTAGGGTTTGGTGCTTCTGATCTGTTGTTGTGTTGGAATCTGATTTCTAGGGTTTTTCTTTTTAGGTTTATCTTACTTTGTGTTGTGCACTGGTGGCTTCTGCCGCGGGAGCGTATTTACATCTCCTTTGGAACATCGGTGGCATGCTGACGACCCTTGGATGTATTGGATGCATCGTATGGCTTATGGCAACACCTGTCTGCGAAGAGGTATTTATTGTTCTTGTGTTACTTGATCTTTCCTTGTGTCTGTGGTGTGTGTGTTTCAATTTTCTTAATAATTTTGGTTTGATTTACAGAGGAAAAGAGTTGGTCTTTTGATGGCATCTTCTTTGCTCCAAGGAGCTACTGTGGGTCCTCTGATAGAATTTGTTATTGAGTTGGATCCAAGGTAAATAGACTGTTCTGTTATTCTTTGCATATATGCCCCTGCTTCTTGGAACATGCTGTCTTATTTCTTGATGGAATTCGGTGGTTGGTTTTCCATATTTGGTGCAATGTTAGTGGTATATTATTGATATGTTATCATGGATAAACCGAGGATCTCTTCAACTATTATTTGGTGATTTCTCTCTTTCTATGGAAAATTAATGAAGGGGTGATGGGAAATGAATGCACATCCATCCCCTTAGTAAATCATATCCCCTAAGGAAAGTCTAGGTCTCAATCTACATCTCCATCTTATATTCTTCACAGCGCACTTCTTTAACAATCAGGCCTCCTGACGCCTAGCGTGTGTTCTCATTCCGAAT
This sequence comes from Litsea cubeba, assembly GCA_012931725.1. Lineage (NCBI taxonomy): Eukaryota > Viridiplantae > Streptophyta > Magnoliopsida > Laurales > Lauraceae > Litsea > Litsea cubeba. Next base: position 25,145,137 of record CM022946.1, read on the forward strand.
ACCTAGCATATGACAATTGAGTGTGGGAAATCAGATGACCACATAAATAACAACTCCCAACTCATCTATGATTATCGCAAATCCCCATGGGCTTTTTTTTTTCCTTCTCAATTGACCATCCAATTGTGTGTTAAGGAGTCCCTTGACTAGTGGGAATTATTGTTTGAGCTGCGCCAATAATTTTCCATCAATTCTCCATAAAATATCACCAAAGATTAGCGTGATTTGTAAAAACTTATAATTATTGACCTTGTTAGTCCCTGATTAGATATCCACTTTTTACTGGCCTAGATTATCCAGAGTGTGCATCCATCTACTCAATTTGAACCCTCGCCTACAGTGCCTTAGAGGGCAAAATGGAAAAAATATGATGATATTTCTCAATCACCTCAAGCGAGCATCTGTCTAGAGGTCGTGAATTATATTTGTGGCAACTGTTTGTGACATATCACAATACTAATTTTGAGTAGGAAATTATTTAACCGCATCCCTCGAGGAAGAATGTAGTGGATCACAAGAAATTTTTCCAGTAACCTGAAATCTTAACTATGACATACTTCTCTTAGAAGCATCCATCGAACTAAGCACTCTGAAAGAGAGGTGTGGTTTGCCATCTAGTTGAATGGGCATGCTTTGTCTCCGTCTAGTTGCAACTATAAACTCGACTTTATTTTGATTTGCGAGTCCTTGTCTCCAGACATGAATGATGAAGACTTGATTAGAAACATAGTGATTGGTTGAGGGCTGTCTCAAAAAACACCGTCTAGTAAAATCCCTTTCATTGACTTGGCGCTGTGGTGTAAAATTCCAAGACTATCTTAAATGTCTTCCTTTGTATTATTGTCTCAAGCAGTTTGTGAACATCAAGCTAAATACAGTGACAGTGAGTCTCTCTTCAATGAGATGAGCTAGCCCCCATTTCTAACAACAACACACTGGGACCTTCTTTGCCCAATGGAGTTAAACTCTGCCTACTTTCTTTGTGCTTTTCTTGTGTCTTTTACCAATAACTTGGTGTAAAAGTGTCCTGAATATTTGTGCAATTCATGGTCATCGTCATCCCCATCCCCCCCCTTCTTTCTCATACTGGGCATCTTACATGCGAAGGCTGAAGAATATTTATATATTTGGCCGAGTGTGACTTTGTGAGCTTCTCTTCAATGAGTCTAGCAAACCAACTTTCTCCGTCCCCATTTACCATATATATGCTCAGCAATGTGACATGATGGCCTCCTTTGCCCAATGGAACTAAGCACTAGTACTAATTTATATGTTCTTTTCCTCTAGTTATAACCGCCACCTTGTTGGTGCAAAAAGCATTTGTTCCATTCGTCTCTCTCTCTAGGCTGAGGAATTTTTATAAATTTGACTGAGTGTGACCACGCACACGTGCGCACAGAAAAAAAAAAAAAATCTCAACCATTGATCTAGTCTTTACTTCCAAGATTCAACCAAATGTAGTGTGACAGTTCTGTTACTCCCTGAGGAAAATTATTGGTTGGGAGCCGCCTCTTAATTGGTTGGGTTTAATTACAATATTTTAGAGCAGTGTGGGGCATGAGGTGAATGATTTGAATTAACCAAAGAGAGGTGTAAGCCTTTACTCTTATAGCGTGAGCTCATAAGTATGGCTTTTGTTTCACTATTGCAACCTTGAAGGTACGGGTTTATCACGGTATCAACAAGAAAGATTTATTATACAAAAAATAGCAGCTAGCTAGAGATGAAATAAGATAAATTTAAATCTAATGACAAAAGTGTTAATTTTCTTTGTTGGAGAGGGATGGATATTTTTTCCCTTAAAATAACAAATTGTCTCTTCCTCTTTTATTAAGAGAAGTGCTGATATGAAATGACTGAAGTGCATGTTTTTATTTGGGGTGTATATCTCCAATATGCCTCATGCTATGGGGTGCAAAGTCCTAAATGCAACTCCACTTCAAACTTTAGGGTGCTGGGTCTTTTTTTTTTTTTTCAATTTTTTTAAAAAATCTTTTTTCGGGGAAGCCTTACCCAAAGGAAGTTCTATCATTTCTAGAACCACTGGCTCTATAATATAACTTATGATGCATGAAAGTGGGTTATATATATATATATATATATAACATAGGCTTAGTTAATATTGTGGCCATCGATAACTAGTTCAATATTATTTCAACCGTTTCACCATTTTATGGGCTGAAATTGGTATGGCATGGTAGGGTTTTCATCTGATGATTGGAATTTGTGCTGTGGCTTACCATAGATTTGTTTGTGCCTGGAATTGCAGCATCCTTGTCAGCGCATTTGTGGGGACAGCTGTAGCTTTTGGGTGCTTTTCAGCAGCTGCTACTCTTGCAAGACGCAGGGAGTATCTTTACCTTGGTGGGCTTCTATCAGCTGGCCTCTCCATCCTGTTTTGGCTGCAGTTTGCGTCTTCCATTTTTGGTGGCTCCACTGCTATCTTCAAGTTTGAGGTAAATATCTATTTTATTTGGAGCATATACTAAATTGAGATGATTATGAGAGTCCGGACATTTGGTGATTATGATGATGATGATGAAAATGTGAAGAAGTATATTATTTTTATTTTTGTATATATATATTTTTTTATTGTGCATGAATTTCTATTTGAGCGGCTACTCTTTACAAAGGGGAAGAAGATGCATTTTGGACACCTGTCATATATAGGTGCTATATACACACCAACTACAGCTGGCTTTGTGCCAAAGGAGTTATTTTAGTTGATGAACTGAATTGGTTGATGAACTGAGTTGGTTGTGTTATATAAATTTCTCTCTTAAGTGAGAAGAAGCTGGGAAGTCTCGTCCCTTTGCTAAGACTCTTTTGACTTTTGCAACAATTAAAACGATTTGTTTGCAGCGGTCTCTCTTTATAAGTGTATTTTCTTTTAAAAACCTCTGCAGCTATATTTTGGGCTATTGGTATTCTTGGGATACATGGTGGTGGACACACAAGAAATCATCGAGAGGGCTCACCTTGGGGATATGGACTACGTGAAACATGCCTTGACTCTCTTCACCGACTTTGTTGCAGTTTTTGTCCGAATCCTTATCATCATGGTGAGTAGTTATTGCTGCTTCCGAGTTTGGTTTGTTTTGTCATTTTTCCAGATGGTCTGCTTTTATATATATATATATATATATATATATTATTAACATTGTATTGTTGTTGTGAATGTTTGTGCAGTCTAAAAATGCAGTCGAGAAGTCTGAGAAGGAGAAGAGGAAGAAGAGGTCTTAAGAGAGTTGATGATGCATCCCTGTGTTGCTTGTTAGGCTTTTTAAGACGTGCAGAACTTTATGAATTTGTCAATATGGTGTGGTATAAATCGTAACTCTACAAAGGAGGAGAACATGAAACTCACTTGATGAGCTAGAGACTCACTGTAATATTTGCCATATCTGGTTGACAGACTTGCCGCTTACTCGTGGTGGCGCCTTTTTTTTTTTTTTAATGCTTTATTTTTCTTTTAACCCCGCCCACACGGTTGTAGAGGCCTGTTATTCTCTTTTTTTCTTTTTTCTTTTTTAATTTGATAGGTAATACAAATTATATTAAATACAAGAAGCCCATTGAACAAATAAAAAAGGGCACGCAATGGTATGTGAAATAATTATACCTCTGAAAGTAAACTTGAATTGAAGCTTTTAATCCCACAGTATTGATATAATTACTTTTCACCTCTAACCTTGAATGAAAGAAAAGGTGTAAAAATTTGAACACAATCTCTCTACTATCACAAAGTAGACCCTCGGCCACCTTAAGCTTGATCACATTCTCCCTCCTATCAATATGTAACTTCCTGAGTCGCTCCTACCCCCTCACAAAAAATCCTTCCTCAAATAATCCAACTTCTTGACCTATATACCCAACATGGACATAAAAAGCCGGCAAATTAGAAAGGGACGCTTTAATTAAGGTGATATTTCCTTCTAAAGAAAGAAAATTTCTTTTCCACAGACAATTTCCTCTTGAAATTTTCAACTAGTGGATTCCAAACGTCTTTAGACCTCAATTTGCCCTAATAGGCAAACCCAAATATAACAGTGACAACTTACTAGCTTTCCGTGAAACTTGAAAACTAAAGTCTGAATCTCTTCATCTGTTGACCCAAACCCCACCATAAGGCTCTTTAATAGATTTATGTTCTTAATCCTGAACATAGTTCAAAATACCTGATAATCTTTTTTAGGACTACAAGCTCCTCGTTCAAACTACCTGATAATAGAGGTTTCATTTACAGACTGAAGTAGGCCTTTATGCTGTGTTTGGGAAGAGGGGAGGGGAGGGGAGGGGAGGGGAAATTTGAGGGGGAAGGAAAATGAAGGGGAGGGGAGGGAAGGAAAAATTAATTTTACATCCTCTTGTTTGAGAAGTAAAAAAGTAGGAGGAATAAAAATGAAAAAGTAGAATTTTATTTGTTTGTAAGGGAGAGAGAAAAGATCAATTTACCTTTGCTTTTGCAAAAGTTTTAGCACCGTGAAAATATAAAGGGATGAAGAGGATCACCTGTCTAAGCCCCTGGAAACTGTGAAGCATGAAGGAGTGCCATTGACTAAGCCAGAAAAGAAAAATGTTATATTAACTTGTACACTGTAAATTGTGGCGAGTTTAAAATTTGACAGCAATATGGATCGATCTCTCTATTTTCTTTCAACGATGCCTTAAATCTCTCACAGGCTTGATTACGGCTGAGACTTCTGCCGAGGATGTTGGGCTGCACTTTGAGAGTCACACAGGGTTCTACTGGACTTTTTGAGAGTCGCATGGGGAGTTCTTGGTCAATGGGCTGATCTCTACGACTCTATCCAGTTCAACATCCTATCCTTTGACATTGCTAGGATATGTTTGGATCATAGACCAAAAAAATGGGATACAAGTGCTGGGAGTCTTTAATGAAGTTTTAACGTTTTAAAGTCCATGGGCATCAGTGGTACATGTACCAAACCAGCACCTCCAGCATTGGTCCATATCGATGGGAAACGTGAAACACCACGCTCAGATGAATCAATACTGTTGATTATTTGAAACCATGCCTGCCACCGCCAGCCTAACCAAGTCAGAATTCAGGTCGCCATGTTCGAATGTCAACTGATTTGAAAGCGTACATTGTAAAAACAGAGAGAACCAAACTGTATGTGAATCATGCAGCAGATAGATTGTTGTCCCAGTCAGCCAAAAGAAAAATGCCTAACCTATTAAGAGTGTTGGCCGATTTTTGAAACTATGCCTGCAAGTTGAACCGAATCAGACAAAAATAGCAGAGCAAGCTGACACAACCATTAAACCATGCCATACCAGTGCCTTGTGCATGCAATGCAGACTCTGAAAATATGGTGAGATATTCATGCGATAAACGTATAAACAATTCTGTGTATATCTTGTAAAGCGAAAAAACAGGAAAAAAGGGCGTAAGCACTGGTTTCTCCCATCAGTTTATCAGTAATGGCTGATTTTAAAACCTTGGCTGCAAGTCCAACTAAATCAGACCAAAAGCAACATCAACTAGCTGACACCTCTGAAACCCAATACATCATCGGTTCTATGCATTTGCAATGCAAGATTGTGAAATCATCTACAAGCATAAACAATCATCAAGTTTTACATGAGCAGATAGTCCAAAACATCAATGTTAATATGTTACTTGCAACAGTGCAAAAGCCAAAAAGTGTCACCCTCCTGTTACTATGGAAGTTTATCACCTGCTTGAAGTGGAAGACGGAGAGTGCCTCCTCTTTTTAGATCTAGCAGGCTTCTTGCTGGAATAAACATGTCTTTTTTTATATTCATTATCAAAGGATGAACATGAGTCTTCCAATGAGCTGGAGGACATCTCTTGATGTTTCCTTTTCCCCTTACTTTCCTTGTGATTCTTATGATGCCTTCCATGATGATGCTTCTTTCCGTGCCTTCTAAGCTTCCCTTTGTTATGGCCCTCGTTTCTACGGTCAACACTAGCATCATCATCATCATCATTCTCTTTATCTTCAAACTCTTCCCTGCTACGTCTTTTGTGACGCCTTCTATCCTTTCTTCTCCTTTCCCTTGATCTCGACCTCCTCTTGGGTTTTTCTTGAGGATACTGGTATACAGTAGGAATCTCAGGAAATAAGGAAGCCTGAGCATCATATTCTCGTACACAGTCAACCTCTTCAGGGCTCTTCAAAAGCATTAACTTCCCATCTGGACTAACTTCTGGCAGATTATAACAGGTGGCATGCTTGTCGTAACTATGGGATTCTTCAATTCTGGCATCTTTTGCGGTAATCACATCTTCTGAACATTTCTCATAATCCATCTTCACTTTCATCCTTGCATTCTCTGTTTTAGCATCAGGGGAAAAATGTGACCTTTCTTCACAGTGGGTGACTGCTTTTGATTGTGCTTTCTGTTCAAGAGTATTATTCAATTTCAAGCTCTTTGAATGAGAATGGGTATGTTCAGGAGAGGAACACCTATCGACTTTCATATGATATTGATCGTTTCTTCTTTCCTCCACCATTGACCCATGCAGCTTCAGTCCTCTAGCTTTTCTGAATTCTATTCCGACATTCATATTATCAAGATCTTCATTTACGCGAAACCCGGAATCCAGCAAGCGTGTTTGATGATCTATACTGTCAGCAGACCATTGAGGAGCAGTATGAACCGAGTCTTCATCTGAACTAGTAGAACTTGAGCACTGGCCATTAGCAGAGCCAAGCTTGTTTGTAACAACTTTCTTATGGATGGGTTCCGGTTGGTTTTTCTTAATAGAATGATCAATAGAAGTAGATTCAGACCTTGAAGAAGGTTTGGAATGATTAGTCTTTATGAACTCTTCTCTGAAAGGTGTACCCTCTTTCACTTGCCGTACATTACCCACATCAGGTGCACTAGTTTCCTCATTGCTGCTTCTGTGGTGTCTCACCTTTTTGTCTTCCATAGAAAAACTAGCGCTAATGAAGCTTTGACTCCTATCCCGAGGTGAAAGGCTCCTTGACATTAATTTTCTTGGACTTGAACTGATGCTTTTTCTATCATTAGGACTTTTCGACATAGTGCGCCCATTCTTGTCTCCACTAGCTGCACTGTGGTCTGAATGAAAAGAAGGTGATCTAATATGAGGGCGCCTAGGAGAACGTGACTCAGCACGAGGGTACTTCAAAGACCTGGGTCTAGATTCAGATCCCTTGCTGCTCCTGCTTGTGTTCATATTCCTACGGTAATATGAATATCTTCTTCCATGTGAATGATCAGTGTCTTTCTTAGAACTTGTTGATCTTAAATGGTCGAGCTCACCATAACCACGGCTATATTTATAACCAGGACGCCTACGGCTCCAATAACTTCTGTGGTCCATTCGTGAATATCGGTCATGTTCAGTGCGATTACTTCGGTATCGAATAGGAGAGGCTGATCTTGATTTGGAAGACTTAGAAGAAGATGGAGAAGGGGAACGGGATTTCAACTCTGACTTCTTCCTGAAAAATAAGAGTGAAAGGAAATATCCATGAAATTCTTATCCATATAATGATGAGGAAAAAAAGTGTCAATACGTAATACACATGTAACAAGTAGCTGCTTTGTCACCACAAGTTCAACAATGGCTTTTCCATAATGAGGGGTGCATTCTACCAGGAATGGAACTAGAGGGGGCCCGCCGGGGGGTTCCCCCTAAATTGCAAAAAACCATTTCAGATAAATTAAAATTTTAAGAAATTTTTAGCAAAGGACCCCCCAATCCCTATATCCTGGTTCTGCCCTTGCATTCTACCAGATGAGAATCAAGCATAGGTTGCAGCACAAAATTGCCAAGGAACTGCAGGGGTGGAGATCACCGACTGATTTCCAGCTGACTAGTAGCATCTACCATCTACCATCTAACATGAAGCTATTCTACACAGGTATGGCGTCAGGTTACCAGTAGACACTAAAATTCACGTGTAGGACACAGTAACAGACTTCAAGTTAATTTTGTGCGCACAGGAGCAACAGCTCTATGAACCTATTATAAGTTTATTGGAAAGACTTAGAATTTAAAAGTTCTTGTAATGTCGTGTAAGGAATTAGGCAACAGTAAATTAAAAAGCATGATATATTGACATAAGTTGCCAGAGCAAGTGTTAAATGGTCGCCCATTAGGAAATGGTCAGGATCAACAGCTTAAAAAGTAATTAGACTCTCAAACTGTCCAACTAGTTAAATTGCAATCAAATAGTTGTCCTCTGATGCACCATAGGTTTGCATCAGGAGACAGCCTTAAGCCCTTATCTCTTTTGCACTGATTATGGATGAGTTGAGTACTCATATTCAAGAAGAGTTACCTTGGTGCATGTTATTTGCAGATGATATTATGTTGGTGGATGAATCAAGAGATGGGGTGAATGCAAAACTCAAGAAATGGTGGGAGGCTTTAAAATCCAAAGGCTTTAGAATAAGCCGTACAAATACAGAATATATATATTGTAACTTCAGTGGGCATATAGAAAGAGCTGAAACTACAATGAAAATTGAAGATCGGAAGATACCACAAAGTAATTCTTTCCGCTACCTTGGCTCCTTAATTAGTAATGATGAGGAAATTGATGAAGATGTCAAGCATCGGATGAAAGCGGGATGGTTCAAGTAGAGACTTGCTTTTGGAGTTCTTTGTGACCGATAAATGCCAACAAGAATGAAGGAAAATTTTTACATGATAACGATTAGACCAGCTATAACTAACTGAGCAGAATGTTAGCTAATCAAGAAGCATCATATGCATAAAATGGATGTAGTAGAGATGAGAATGTTGAGGTGGATGTGTGGTAAAACTAGGAATGATAAAATTAGAAATGAGCGCTTTCGAGAGCATTTAGGGGTAGCAACTGTAGGTGCACAAAAATTCACGAACCCGGTGAGGGTGGTGTTCTTGAGACTCACTGAGGAGGACGAAGGCTGAAGCTCCCTGTCTCCTCGTTGAAGGTGGAAGAACCGATGCCTGAGAACCTGGAAGAAGGAGAAGAAACAGGTCAGAGGACCATGGCTGTGGGCAGCGCATGGCTCTCCGATGCATAAGTCAGTATGAGTACTGGACTAAGGATAGAGATTTTGGGGAAGAAGGTGATACCAGTGTGGTTCCCCCGGACCGGAGAGAGAGCCTTACTGTTCTGGTTGGGCCCCTTTTATAGAGGAGAAGAGGAGACAAGGGGGTGACTCTGTCAGAGAGCTATCCCATCGTAGCACGTCGTGTCGCATCGGGCCATACCCGGGCGTCTGTGGACGCCGTTCTGTCAGAGGACGTGGGCGGTATGGGAGGCTCTGTCAGAGAGTTTGGGCGGTGCCCTTGTCTTGTCGCACGTGCTGTAGCGTGCTTAAGTGTCCAAGGAAGGACAGCTGTCAGCCCCTGCCTTGGCTAGAGACCTTGCAGAGACTCCGAAGTGGAAGAACGGGATGAAGTCCCTAGCCGAGCTGGAGACGGCATGACCGAGGTGGAGCTCAGCTGAGCTGGGAACGGCATGACCGAGGTGGAGCTCTGCCGAGGTGAAGGAGTTATGCTAGGGGCCAAGATGAGTCTCCGGCCGAAGTGGGGCACTCGGCCGAGCTGGTGGTCATTGAGACGAGTCTTGCCGACCAGTCATCCGGTGAGTTCGGAAATATCCCCACACAATAGCCCCCCAGCTTCTGAGCTCAATAGACTGCTCTTTAGAGGTCAGAAGGTAAGTATCATGGAGGATGACTGGCTGGCAATGGACCAGAGCTAGAGGTTGGCATCACTGCTAAGCTGTAACAGGGTGCTTCTGCCGAGCTGGAGAGTCACACAACCGCCGAGCTGGAGAATGGGTACCGAGATGCGCTTATGGAAATCCCACTGGCTCTTCACCAGGGGCCTGTGCCGGGCATCGGGCGCGAGGGCCGAGATGCGCCTGCCGCACGCAATGGAGATCCCACTGGCTCGTCACCAGGGGACTGTGCCGGGCATCGGGCGCGAGGGCCGAGATGCGCCTGCCGCACGCAATGGAGATCCCACTGGCTCGTCACCAGGGGCCTGTGCCGGGCATCGGGCGCGAGGGCCGAGATGCGCCTGCCGCACGCAATAGAGATCCCACTGGCTTGTCAACAGGGGCCTGTGCCGGGCATCGGGCGCGAGGGCCGAGATGCGCCTGCCGCAAGCAATGGAGATCCCACTGGCTCTTCACCAGGGGACTGTGCCGGGCATCGGGCGCGAGGGCCGAGATGCGCCTGCCGCACGCAATGGAGATCCCACTAGCTCGTCACCAGGGGCCTGTGCCGGGCATCGGGCGCGAGGGCCGAGATGCGCCTGCCGCACGAAATGGAGATCCCACTGGCTCGTCACCAGGAGCCTGTGCCGGGCATCGGGCGCGAGGGCCGAGATGCGCCTGCCGCACGCAATGGAGATCCCACTGGCTCCTCACCAGGGGACTGTGCCGGGCATCGGGCGCGAGGGCCGAGATGCGCCTGCCGCACGCAATGGAGATCCCACTGGCTCGTCACCAGGGGCGTGTGCCGGGCATCGGGCGCGAGGGCCGAGATGCGCCTGCCGCACGCAATGGAGATCCCACTGGCTCGTCACCAGGGGACTGTGCCGGGCATCGGGCGCGAGGGCCGAGATGCGCCTGCCGCACGCAATGGAGATCCCACTGGCTCTTCACCAGGGGCCTGTGCCGGGCATCGGGCGCGAGGGCCGAGATGCGCCTGCCGCACGCAATGGAGATCCCACTGGCTCGTCACCAGGGGCCTGTGCCGGGCATCGGGCGCAGGGCCGAGATGCGCCTGCCGCACGCAATGGAGATCCCACTGGCTCGTCACCAGGGGCCTGTGCCGGGCATCGGGCGCGAGGGCCGAGATGCGCCTGCCGCACGCAATGGAGATCCCACTGGCTCGTCACCAGGGGCCTGTGCCGGGCATCGGGCGCGAGGGCCGAGATGCGCCTGCCGCACGCAATGGAGATCCCACTGGCTCGTCACCAGGGGCCTGTGCCGGGCATCGGGCGCGAGGGCCGAGATGCGCCTGCCACGCAATGGAGATCCCACTGGCTCGTCACCAGGGGTACGAAGCTCTGGATGACTAGTGGCGGCAGAGGACCGTGCGATCAAGGATGACAGCAGAGGACCGTGCCGTCGAAATGACAGTAGAGGGTCGTACGATCGAAGCCGACAGTAGAGGGTCGTACCGGTGTCGTCGAAGCTGACGGCGCAATCGAAGCTGACAGTAGAGGACCGTGCCGCCAGAAATGACGGTAGAGGGTCGTGCGATCAAAGTTGACGGGCGGTCGAAGCTGAAAGATGATTGGAGGCTTCAGTAGCCCCCCGAGCTGGAGGAGACTCCTGCCGTCGAGACGGAGGCGTCCGTCGAGATGGATGCTGCTGCGGAGCTGGAGGCATCCGCCGAGATGGAGGTTGCCTGGTCGCTTTCGTAGAGGTTGAAATGCTCCTGGGCTCGGGCTTCGTCTGCTTCTTGCCTGACGAACCGGTTTACCCTGGTCATCAGTGCTGCCATGGTGACCACGGGATGCATGACCAAGTCCCTCCGAAGCTCGTTGCCTGGCAGGAGGGCTTGTTGGAAAGACAGGACCGCTATTGCATCTGAGGTATTCTCGATCTGGCTGTAGACAGTCCAGAACCTTTTGGCGAACTGCGTGACGCTCTCGGTCTGCTTCATTCTAAGGGCCATCAGGTCGGCGGCTGGCCTGGGGACGACCCTGTGGGCTTGGAACTTCGTCATGAAGGAACTTCGGAGCTGCTGCCAACTTTTGATCGATCCTTGGGGGAGTGCGCAGAACCACTTTAGGGGGAGGTCCCCGAGGCTGGAAGAGAAGACTCTGCAGTTCAGGTGGCCTGCATCGCCCCACACCGACATCCTCTGAGTGAAGTGCCGGAGGTGTGCTGCTGGATCCGAGGTTCCATCGTAAACGACGAACCTCGGGACTTTGAAATCTTCGGGAAGGGGGAAGCTCCTGATCTCTGGAGAGAGGGGAGATATGCCGAGATCGTCAGAGTTCAGCCGAACTCGAGCGAAACCGGCAACCTCCATGTTTTGTCGTACTGCTTGCTCGATGTGTCGATCAAGCCACTTTTCGGAAGTCGTGGTTGTTACCCGGGCTTTCGCCATGAGCTTGGTTGCTTCTGTTGTCCTTCAGGGTGCGCTTTTTGGAAGGTGGAGTCGAGGTCGACTCCTTAGAGGATGAACCCGGTCGAGTACCCTGCTGCTGGACACTTGCTGGACCAGATCTTGCTCCTGATCTTCCCCGGTGGGGGACCGTCGGCAGCTGCGTCGACAGTGTCAGCGGTTCCTTTCCCTTTCTGATTCTTCGAGGCATGGTGTTTGGGAAGATGGCTTTTTGTAGCGTTTCCCACAGACGGCGCCAATTGTAGGTGCACAAAAATTCACGAACCCGGTGAGGGTGGTGTTCTTGAGACTCACTGAGGACAAAGGCTGAAGCTCCCCGTCTCCTCGTTGAAGGTGGAAGAACCGATGCCTGAGAACCTGAAAGAAGGAGATGAAACAGGTCAGAGGACCCTGGCTGTGGGCAGCGCAGGGCTCTCCGATGCCTAAGTCAGTATGAGTACTGGACTAAGGATAGAGATTTTGGGGAAGAAGGTGATACCAGTGTGGTTCCCCCGGACCGGAGAGAGAGCCTTACTGTTCTGGTTGGGCCCCTTTTATAGAGGAGAAGAGGAGACAAGGGGGTGACTGTCAGAGAGCTATCCCATCGTAGCACGTCGTGTCGCATCGGGCCATACCCGGGCGTCTATGGACGCCGTTCTGTCAGAGGACGTGGGCAGTATGGGAGGCTCTGTCAGAGAGTTTGGGCGGTGCCCTTGTCTTGTCGCACGTGCTGTAGCGTGCTTAAGTGTCCAAGGAAGGACAGCTGTCAGCCCCTGCCTTGGCTAGAGACCTTGCAGAGACTCCGAAGTGGAAGAACGGGATGAAGTCCCTAGCCGAGCTGGAGACGGCATGACCGAGGTGGAGCTCAGCTGAGCTGGGAACGGCATGACCGAGGTGGAGCTCTACCGAGGTGAAGGAGTTATGCTAGGGGCCGAGATGAGTCTCCGGCCGAAGTGGGGCACTCGGCCGAGCTGGTGGTCATTGAGACGAGTCTTGCCGAGATGGCCCAGCTGGCGCCGGAGCACGAGATAGAGCATCCGGCCAGTCATCCGGTGAGTTCGGAAATATCCCCACACAGCAACAATAGGAGATAAAATTAGATAAACCCGTTTACAATGGTTTGGGTATGTCCAACGTAGGCCGGTAACGGCGCCGGTAAGGAAAAGTTTGGCCATGAAGGTTGATGGCCCACCAAGGGGAAGGGGTAGGACAAAGAGGACGTGGATGAATGTGGTAAAAATGGATATGAGGAAGTGTAACTTATCTGATAATTTGGCTCAAGATAGATCAGAATGGAGAAACAGAATTCGTATAGCCGACCCCAAAATAATTGAGACAATGCTTTGATGATGATGAGGTGTCTTTATCACACATGAGCTGGTGTGTATGTCCCCATTAAGTATTTTTGATACTTATCAAAATAACTTAAAACAATCACTTTCACTAGAGGAATCAGGTGCTTAAAAGATAACTTACCTTTTGGATCCCAATTCTGCATTTTCTTTCGGCACATCGCTCTTCTCACTGTTCAACAGTATACTGATCTCAGCGGCACGAGCCGCAGACTGCTCAGCAGCAACTTTGATGCTAACAGCATGTGCAGCAGCCTGCTGTTGTGCCAATAGCTGCCGAGCAACTAATGACTGCTGAAACTGGTATTGCTGCATAGCAATCGCATAGTTGACCGTTGGAACCCCAGTTGCTGGTAGAGGTTGGGTCAACCCTGTTGTCTGGGAAGCAGTCTTTGACGCCCCATCAATTGTATTCATTTGAATTCCCAAATGTAGTAGATCCTACAATGACAAAGTCAAAGACATTGAATGACTTATTGCCATTGAAATAAGCTAATGTTAGGGTCCTATATAGTTATAAGACTTGATTTGACGTGTTCCATCAGTCTTGGGGCTTTTGGGGTATTGGTTAGTCCCATAACAGCTAACCATACCAAATTACCACCAGCTCTACAGCCCCACACCATCCTGCTTTTCTTTCAAAAGGAGATTTTTTTGCCCCACATTGAAGCAAGAACAGTGGGTACTCTACTCTTATATGGGGTTCTGGGTCATCTACTTGCAGGCACCAATCAGATGGTTAGCATGGATTACACATTACAGGTCCATTGGATAAATAGTCCAGAGTGATCAACACAAATAAAACTTTCTGGCATTGAATTGCTACAAAGATAGCACAAACACATAGATGAATTAAAAAATTTAATTAAGACCCCAACATATGCAAAAACATGTGAAATTTAAGGGTTTGTTTGGATCCCATGAGTGAAAATCAATAAGCTAAAAATCGTAACAGAACTGCAATCTAGAACTCAACCTGAAATGTACAGTTCCATAAATCTAGGGTTTCGTAATTGGGTTCGCAATTTCGTTTCGTTCAAGATCAGATGGTACACAATTTGCAACGAATCTAGGGCAGAAATCTCTAAACTAGAACGGGATTTAGAAAAATCAAATTTCAGGTTCAAGAGAGAAGAGAGAAACCTGAGAAGCGCTTTGGTATTTGGACCCTTTCAGCGTTTGCGAGAGCTGGGAAGGGAGAGGAACTTTTAACCTAGAGAAATCCCTACGTGAGTGGGACCCACTTATTGAAATATGAAGAGTTTGAAATAAATTTCCTCCGGGTACACGTGGGTCCTTCAATTTTACTCTCAATCACTATGAGAGTTCATCCCACCCGGATTGATCGTTTGATTAAAAAAAAAAATGTGGTCAACACAATCTTATATATTTATTATCACGAAAGGTCAATCCAACGGCGGGACGAGCTCCAATTAATGTAAATTTTATACATAATAATAGGTGGCCCACTACAGAGTTTCGCTCTTTTTCCTTTTAGGGTTGCAAATGAAACGTTTCTGCGTTGGAACCATGTTGGACACGGATCCGAACGCATCTCTAAATAACGGTTTCAGTTTCGGATCCGATTTTGACTCGGAACCTATTTATTGGTTTCAATAGGAAAACCTAGATTCGGTTCCGAAACATGATTCACCTAGAAAATTGGAATCTAACTCCAAAATCGATTTAATTTCTCTTCATTTTTTTATCTTTTTCTTAAAATAAAAATATCATTCAACTTATAACAATGCATTCTTAAAATAAGCATATCATTCAACTTATAATTGTAAATTAAATCTACCACTTTCAATATTGTATATAAAATGTTAAAAAAAAATAATAATTTTGAAGTATAGTTTGCAATATCAAATACTCATATTTAGGGTTCCGAATCCATGGGTCAGAACCTATATGGACCCAGTATCAGACCCGTTTATTAATCAAAATCTAAATTGGGTTCCGGAACCGGACCCGTTTATAAATGGGAACCTAAAATAGATTCCAAACCCGACTTTTTATAGGTTGGAACTTTCGCATAATTGGAGAATCGAATATCCGTTTGCAACCCTATTTTTCCTTGATATTTCTCCTCTAGGTTAAAGCCTTGGGGGATCCGGATTAGTCGAGATGATAACATATGCATGAGGCCCACTCGGACGCATTCCTAACTGGTGGATGAGGGGATGAAAGATATCATCATGAATAAAGGAAAGGAAAAATAATATCAGGTCATCATGTTAAATTATGCACCTGCTTGGGTATTGGTTTGTTTGTGTAAGCCGTAAGGCGTGGGTTTGCTCTTCATATCTTGTATTGTAATATTGTGCTTATGCCTAGGATTAGTTATGTTGGGTCAAATACTTAGGGATACCCTTGAAAATGAAAAAATAAAACCATCTGCATTTTTTTTATTATCAATTCAATGCAATAATTAATAAGGGAAGACTAGTATAAATTGGCCCCAAGTGGGCCCCCACCTTACAGGAGAAAATTTCTGTTCAGGCCACACCAAGAAAAGGTTTGGCTATACCCTTCTGAAACCGATTTAAGCATGGATGTGATATTCAGTATGATCTACACAGCTAGGCACCATCTCCACCCAACTTAGCCCCAACCATCCCAATTAATTCCCTGTTAAACCCCAAGGGGTAGCTCAGTTGGCCTAGGACCACGGTTTGCACTTGGATATTATAAGTTCGAAACTGTCCTACCACATTAGGGCTACGGGGAGTTTACCCGGCTTTCATCTGGGCGAGGAGGGATTAGTCCGGCCCAAAGGATTGAGAACCCTTCGATAGCAAAAAAAAAAATTCCCTGCTCAAGCAAAATCCTGAATCTGACTACTAAATTCAGACTTCAGCCTGGCCCTAAACCCTAATCATATATAAATTTCAGTTTGAACTTGGGTTCAGATTGAAACATTTAGGAAAAAACTATCCGTCTCACCTTATGTTAGTAGAATTGGCTAGCATAAGTTACAATTTTCTTAAAAAAGAAGCTAAACAATCATATTATATCATATAGTTTTTAATTTAATCTTGACCATTTTATCTCAATTTTGACTTTTAGTTGAGTCTATGTCAATTTTTTAAGATTTTAAATCACCACCTCTTTTAACCATTCATAATCTTTTAAAATACATTCTTTTTTCATCTTCCAACATTAAGATTAAATCATTAACTCTTTAACGGTTTTTAATCTTATAAGATACCTTTCTTACATCACTCTATTTTGAATCAATTTTTTTTTACTTTACATAATTTTTTGATATTTACTACGAGTAGCTCAGTTGGCCTAGGACCACAATTTGCACCCGGAGGTTGTAGGTTCGAAACTGCACTACTATACTGTGAATCACTGCAACGGTTTGTAACTTTGGTGCGATTCGTCTTCAAGTGCTTCAGAGTGAAATTATTGTAAATTGCAAATTTTGCTAGAGTTTTGCGGAAAGTGTCGCGATCCGTAAACTCTCTCTCTAACCACATCCCTCGTGTAGACATCTGATATGACTCCATAATTTGCTCTAGAGGAACCATGGTGTCCTCTAAGGTAGCATTCGGCACAGACATTGAGACGTTCGCATCATTTACTGGGTTAGCAAGTTTTGCATTTGGGCCCTTAACGCCTATTAAGTTTCTATCCAATGGTACATTATCAACTGCCTCTTCATCCCCCTTTTCTTCAACAACACGGTCAGCTTCTTTAGGTTGCTCATTGACATCATAAGTAGGTGCCACCGAGAAATGAATATCATTGTCTTCATGAAGATTTATTGTGGGATATTCCTGCACAGGTGTATGAACCTTCTATTCTTTGATGTTTTCCATCCACATATTACACCCATTGTGACTTGTCCCAATTAAACCCATTCGTTGAAACCTTCAATACGACAAAAACATAAGAATTAAAAGTTGTACGTACTTGACAAAATAGGGTACTTTTTTTTAGCATTATCAAATTTCTAAAGAGTACATGTACCTGGATTGGTCTTGAGGTGGATTAGTTGCTTTCTCCTTTGCACTTTTGCTAACGTATAAATATAACCCATTCATACTTTGTGATGCTCTAAACATTGCCTTCACATCCACATCTTATTCTATAGTAATATACGAGAATGCAATTCCATTGTGAAAAAGGTATTGTAAAGTCAGCTTCTCACCAGGTTCTTCCCACTTAAGATACTTCAAGTGCAACATCAAGCAATGATGTATATGACATGTCATTGGAGAGATACCTCATCTTTTGTTTTCCATTTTTGTAAGAAGGATGCGTACTATCATAATCAATCTCTCCATCATAGTGGAATATGGTCAAAGCTTCATCGTCTTGCATCCTATTGATACATGATACACATAATTTGACTTGTATTAGCAACCTTATAAATTGAAATAACTTCATAACTTATAATAGAAAAAAAAAGTTAAAAATACCAACGAGGACATACCATTAGCAACTTAACTTTTGATACCTTTTAACTGTTTGCTTCTATGTATCATGGTTGGGTCACTATGTATATCAAGAGATTATGACAGAAAATAAAAAAAGAAATTCTCCACATGGTAAATTACATATTCTAAACTTCTTTGGTAGAATTAAATATTCTTGTTGAAACACAACAAAGGAGGACTACAACAATATGAAAAAACAAATGAAAACCAAGTGGGATGTATTATCCATGATAAGACCTGTGGAAGTGGTATTGAAAGACAAATGTGTTATTTCAGTAATAGTGGAACCTGGGTTTGTAGTGTGTAGAAGATGAATAAATGTATCAGTAAACCAGGGTCTCCATGCCTATGTGAACTACCAATGGAATTGACCAAACTCCTTAGTGGAGTATAAACTACTGACTAAAGAAATTATAGGTTTGAATACAAAGTTTTAAAAAAATGATTTGAAACCCTCAAACCCATATATTATGTTCTAGGGTTGTGTATCTACCAACCTCTTCAATGGAGTCCAACTTCCCCCTTAATAGAGTCCAACTTCCCCTTTAATGAAGTAAAATAGCTTAAATACCCAAAAGGTCAAATGAAAGAGAAAGGAGTTGCAGACAAACCTCGTTCTTACCAGAAAAAGGCAGACTGGGAAAGGAGAAAATGGCAGAACGAGAAAGGAGAAAGGAACCCGTAAGATATATATGAGAAAACACGAGCGGCGTTATCGCCGTTCATTTGATATAAGTAGTGGCGCTAGCGCTGCACATGAAAAGCAACAAACAAATAAACCAAAAATGGCCCTTGGGACCACTCCGAGCCATAGAAGTCTAATGTTTCCTTTTTGATCTATACCATATTTAGGGGGATTTTTTTGGTAAAATCCCCAAGTTTTGTTAAAAAGAAAACTACTAAATCTTATGTAAAATCATATAACCTTTTTATCGAACTTATACTGTGTTATTTCTGACAAGTTGCTTCCTTTATACCATGGTTCAAATCCTGGTCCTTCCCATGATGGGTGGAGTGATTGCTCCAAAAGTGGGTTGGCTTCTGCATACATCCATTTAATAGTGTCCCTAAGTTGTGAGGTCAAATTCAAAACTCACAAAAGCTTAATCTTGCATAGATTAATTTTTTTTAATGAATGCTTTGTTTTAAGAACTGGATAGTACAGTGGAATGATCAGCTGCTCATTTGGTCAGGTCTTCATTTCATTGTCTATGTCACACAAATTGTGGAAGTCAGATTATCTAATGCATCGAGATTGTGAATTTATTCTCTAGAACCTTAAATCCTACTAGCTGTATGTGTGCGGTCTAAAACCAATGATCCAATCATATATCCTAATGATTGTACTTCTGTTGTAAATTTTTTGTTTTTATTTTTCAGAAATCATCCAATAGGGCCCTTGTTACTCGTATAATTTTGTATTTTACACTTCTTCCTCCTAAAGTAGACCATTTGGAGCTCGAGAGCTTTGTTTAAGGTTTCAAGTAGAGTCTTTTCTGTTATTGAACCTGATGTCAGTCTTTTTTCTGCCCCAGAAGCGATGGTAAAAATAAGAATGTTGGGCAGGTGAGGTAAAGCCATCTCATCGGGCTTGTAATCATGTATAGGCTTATGCTGGGCTGCAAACAAGCTGGGCCAGCTCAATTCTAGTTGAGCCTTAGAGCTTGCTAAACCAAGCCCAGCTTGGATATATTGCCCCATGTCCCAAACTTAAGCTTGGCGTTGGGCACACCTCGAGCTTTAGTTCGATTGTTAATGGGCTTGACTTGACTGGAGGTGGATGTGGCCAGTTTGATTAATGGACTTGTTAATGTTCTGGCTCATGTAATTGGTGGTGGTCGTTGGATTTTCTATCCATTTCAACTCGAGTTTGTGCTTGGCTCATTCTGATTCGAGCTTGGGCTTCCTTAATAAAATGCAGAGTTTGAGCTTGGCTTGTCAAGCTTGAATATAGCTCAAGCTTGTCCAAGCTGACCTCCACTAGGCTTATTGGCACCCTAAACCCATGCCTTGCCTGTTCTCCATCCATTCCCTCTCCTAAAGGGGATGCAAATCTTGCAAGGGTGATAAGGGGTGCATTTCAGAAGAAGGGTCATCTCCAAGAACTGTACAACAAAATAGAGAACTTTCAATAGGGAAGTAATCCAATTTTAGGGAGCATTGAACATAACCCATTTCTTGTATATCATAATATACAAAATAATTACAGTAGTAGTAACAATTACAAAAAGGGGAATTGAGTTTCACAATTACAGGGTCGTCCGCAAGAACAGTACAACAAAATAGACAACTACCAAGAAGAGGGCTATCTGGTATGCATCTCTCTGAAAGCCATCATCTCTTAGGAAAAAACTGAAACAAAAACAACAGTACATCAGGTGGGGTTCACAAATAGGTATTTTTTCAGAAAGACATTATTCAATTTTTCTTAATTATATTTTTTATTTTTTCTGTAACTCTATCCTTGAATTTGCAACCACAGCTACTAACACTAACAGGTGCCTGGTCATTCACAAAGACATTTTTTCTATTTGTACTTTGGCAAATCTATACCTTAACTCAAGTAGCCCAGTGGCAAGGCACCTCAGAAGTGATGTATGCTTAACAAATATCATGAGAAATGCAATGGAAGAAAGCTACTGCATATGACCAATTTTGAACTAACTTCTATACTCCGTTGTCATCCTCATCGTTGTCGTCGTCATCATCGAAGCCTTACGCATCTACCTGGCCCAGCTTCTTGAGTTTGAACCTTGAAGCATTTACTTAACCCTATCTAGCTTTCACACGAATCACACCATTGGGAACATACTCCTAGCTTAAAATTTGATAAATGCAACAGATATGATGCACGTAACTCAATTTGGGAAGGTGATAAAAAATCAAAATAATAATAAAAATAAAATCTTAATGAGGCAATAAAGTTGACATCATTTACTAAATGGTACCGGAAACAGACTGGAGTAAGGTTCTTCTAATACCGATCAGTTAGGAAATTGGAAATTAGGTCGTATACTGAAAGTATCAGAAAGGGGTTAAGTTACTCATAAAATCATTGTGTGACTCAAGACAAGATTTAGTCCATAATCCTATCAAGTCAAATCTTGAGGTAAACTTTTCTTAATGCACGTATTGGAACACATACAAGGAAGGATAGCTTGTCATATAATGTTTTTTTTTTTTTTTTGCTAACCAGGGGTATCCAAGATCTCTTAGAGCACCTGACTAAATCCCCCGAGGTGGTGGCCTCCCCCTGTTTCCACTCACCGGGCTCGTTGGGCTAGGAAGCCTAGCCTGGGGTTCCAACACTTGGTGGGATTCGATGCTGAGACCTCCGGGTGGTTACGGAGTGCCTCAACCAACTACTCTACCAAACAATTATGCCATTATATTGGTGGGTCTAAAATTACAGATAACGAAGACCTAGGATATTTAACTTTTCAAGAAATTTGATTGGTATTCAATTATTAAAAATATTTTTTTTTTACAAAAATAAAAAAACTTGAAAATAAAAAAAGGAAAAAAATTGAAAAACAATCAATATACGTTGGAATGATCTATGGGAAACCTAGATCTAACAATATGAAGCTATTTTCAAGTTGTTTCATGAGTTTTCCATAAGTAATAATGTTTTTTTTTAAATAACATAAATCCGAAAATAAAAATAACAATATATAAAAAATAAAAGAAAAGATATACATGCAAGATCAAAAGGAAGCATGGATCTACAAGAAAACAAGACAATGATGCCATTATGTTGTGATTCATAGAATCATAGTAGTTAGAGAGTGATAATCTCAAAAGTTGAAAAAAATCACAAAGAAATGCATACCTAGATGAAGAATCTTGTTTAGATTCCTTAGAATAGTTGGATCTTTTGATTTGGTAGCAAGAATCTTGATAAAAAGAAGTTAGGACCACTGGAGGGCAGTAAGAGGGTTTTACAGTAGTGAAAGTGGAGAAGAGAAGGAAGAGAGATGTAAAAAAACCCAAAAAGTCGTCTGGGGAGGGTTTTTATAACCTAGCGCTTCGTAGCGGATGCCACACAAGCCGCCATGGTTGCGACGGGCGAAGTTTCGGTCGCAGCGTGGTAGTGTCAACCGCTACGACCGATATATCGGCCGCTACGTTTCGTAGCAGCCGCTATTTGCATCCTTGGAGGCCACCAAGTCAGCGTAAAAGTATGGGTAATAAACTCAAGAAAAAAGTGGGTGTATACACCAATCATGTAATATACATGGGGAGTCCTAAGCTAACCTTAACCTAATCGGACAATATGGTAAAGGGCCAAGGGGAGTATGTACTAACCAAGCTAAAGCTAAGGTCAAACATCACATGTAGTGCCCATGTTGTTTATCACGATGGTTACGCGGGTCCGGGATGCCTTTTGTAATCATTTGGTGCTTTCGAAGTTGTTGGCACCACGCCACCCACATAGGCCAATATGGGTCCCTCATGTGTTACCGTACAATCCACAAGGAGATGCTAAGCCTACACACCCCCTTGCTAGAGAGTCAATTCGTATTCATATGCCAAGTGGGGCTAAGGTCTACATTTCAAGGGCAAAGGGTCCCATTCCCAAGAATCCAAAATTCTGGGAAGTGTGTTCTACAATGCTAGGTCAATAGTTTATTGGTGATGGGCTTTGTTAGTACCGTATACTGTTAAGGGTCATTGTAATGGCATAGATTCCACTAGTTGAAATAATATAAAATAGTGGTCAATCATTTATTAGTGACTGATATTAAGTTATAGTCCTATATGGACACTATTATCACATTGCACTCATGTCTTAGTAGTGACTGTTATCATTTAACAGTAACCAACATGTAATAGCTACACCTCGTTGACAGTTGTAATGCAAGTACTAATGGGTGTTATAAATTATTCTTATAATCAACATGCTTAATGTGTTAGTCTCGTATTTGTGACTCATATAAGTCAACGGTCCTATATATATTGGTGACTTATGCATTATTAATGACTCTTGTAATTTAAAAGTCCTAGACTGAAGGTTATAGTAGTGTTATAAATAGAGAGCATTGGTCCAAAGAATGGTATCCAGTTTTATGTCAATCCACTCTTCATTATATATTGCTTATACCTTGATATAACGATGATGAAATGAAATCCAAAGTTAAGCAACTACATATCTATCAACTAGTAATAAACTAATGAGTTAGTCAATGAAACTTAACAAGAGAGGAGTATAACTACAATGGCATAAATCAAATATTTCTATCAATCTTGTTTTATGTAACTATCCACCATTAATGCATTTTAAATTCACACCCACCACCCAAATATCAAAAATGCACATGATAGAGAAGGTTAGCACATTTAAAGCATTAGAATCAACCAAATAAACATGCATACACCATTAATCATGTCTATATACTTGCCTTTGGCTTAGTTGAGCAAAAACCCCTTTCTTAGAGTCTAGGGTTACCTCAAACCTTGCTCTTCAAACCTCCCCACTTCAAACCAAGCAAAGAACCCACTTCCTACATGCCAAAATGAAAGGGAAAACCCACTAAACCAACAATTCATGCTCCTAGTGTTGAAAGAAGCAAACCACATGAGTTTAGAGAGAGGGTTTGCTTACCTATTGATGAGAATGACAAAGGAGGAAGATGAAGGGGATGATGGGGAGACTCTTGAGCCTTGGGAGAAGCATTGGAAACTCTTGGAAGCCCTAGCTTGGTTGGTGGAGGAATAGGGGGAGAAGGAGTAGAGAGGTTGTAGAGAAGAGAAGGAATGAAATGAAATGGGGCTTTACGGTTTAAAAGGGGATTTTCTTTTAGGAATTTTGCACATAGGCCAAGTTGTTAGGGAGTTTACAAGAAAGTCCTTGGCAAATGGGTATGGGCTCATAATGAGAGTCCCTTGGGCCACCGGGCCAAGGTGGGTCCAAGTAAGTATGATATGCATGACCCACTGCCTAATGCATCACACACCACTAATCCTAATGCTTAGGCCACTAAACCCAATTAAGCACCCTAAATCTTAGTGATTAGTGATTAACCCCACTAATAAAGGCATGAGGCCTTACAGGGGTTGCCTCCAAGAAAGGCTAACAAAGAAAGGAAAATCAAAGAAAACCAGAGCAGCTGGATGTCGCCAGACTTGTCCTTGCATAACTTTGTACAAGTTGGAGGTTGGTAGCCCCTTGTGGGATGTTAGGCCTCATTCTTGGCACAATAGAGATCTTTAGTGCTATTTGATTTCTATTGATTCACTCAAGTTTGACATTAGCAAGAGGGTTACAATTTTATGTTAATGTTTGCATAGATAGAGTTAATGAACAAATCTCTATCCCTTACCCACAAATTTATTTTCTTCTTCACATTTTCATTTCTATGTCCTCATAGGCATGTATGTTAAGAAGCACCCAACTAGAGTGCTCTAAAGGATCTGAGTGTTACATAAAGGATTCCATGTTTAAAATAAATAAAAAAAGGAAAAAAAAATAGAGTTATAGACATCCACTACAAAGTACAAACTGATATCATCATTAGGGCTTTGTGTTTGGTTTCCAAATCAGCAAATATTAATGAATCAATTCAACTAAGACGATACTACCACTTTCTGTTTAAACAAAAACCAACAAGATACTGTGGAACAAAAATAATGAGACAAAATATCAACATTACTTCCATATACTAAGTACTCATCTATCAAACACATTGCATGTGGGTTAGGAGAAATGCAACAATCAATAGCTTTGAAGTAACCATTTCAATATATAAATAAAAATCAATAGATGATAAGATTTTCTTATTCTTGGAAGTAAAAAGAAGAAAAGGTATCATTTCTATTAGACAATTTCTTTTATAAAGCATACTTCAACCAAATGCTTGTTTTAGGAAGAAAAGTACCTTTTATAGCATGATGTTCCCAATAGAGTGCTAATCCTTCTCAAAGTATTAACCTGATGTATCAGAAGTATGAAGAGAGGGAACTGACCTCACGACTTGCATTACATCACTTGTAAGTGGGAATACATTCAATATAATTTTTATATTGCTCATCCTTCGAGAGCAAGTCAACTACAATAGACTTGGTGTCTACATCTAGCAAAACATCTCTCTTAGCCATTATATGGAGAATTCCCACTACCTTTTGCATCTCATTAATTTCACAAAAACCACGAAGAATTGCTTTGAATGTGAAAGAATCGGGTAAGCATCCATTTTCTTCCATTTGAAAAAATAGCTCATTGGCCTCCTCCATCAAACCTTCTTTGCAGAGGGCTTTGATCATTATGGCATATGTAATCGAATTCGGCACCAAACCATTGTCAGAGATGCCATCAAATACCTTTTTTTGAATGATGCCGTCAAATAACTTATGTGCTTTTTCCATCATCCCTTGTTTGCAAAAAGCATTTAGCAATATGTTGATTGTCACGACATTAGGAAATATGTGCCTATCTATCATTTCGTTGTATAATCTCTTGCCTTCTTTCCACCGGTTCAAATTGCAACATCCCTGAATTAAAGAATTATAAGTGACTACATCTGGTGAAACACTGTTGTTACCAACCATTTCTGAAAAGAGGCCTAGGGCCTCATCCAAAAACCGTTGTTTGGAAAGGCCATCAATGATAGTGTTGTAGGTATGAGTATCAGGCCTACATATTTCCCTCTCCATCTTTCTAAACAAATGGAGAGCAGAACACAGGTTTCTAGTCTTGCAAAGCCCATTGAAGAGAGCATTGTATGTAACTACGTTAGGCCCATACCCCTTCTCCACCATTTCCGAAAAGAGGTCCATGGCCTCTTTGACCAACTCCTCTTTGCAAAGCCCATGTATGATGGTGTTATATACAATAGTGTTGGGTCTACATCTTCCCCTCTCCATCGCCCTCAGCATCTCAAGAGCAGCATCCATGTGCCCACTCTTGCAGACCCCATCTATGATGGTACCGTAAGTAACCACATCAGCGGGGCATCCCATCTCCTCCATCTTCGTCAATAATTCAATGGCCTCATCAATTTCACCCACCTTACAAAGGCCCCCAATTAAAGTAGTCCAAGTTACTGCATCGGGTTCGAAACCTCGTTTAAGGATGTCCCCAAAAATGGCGAACCCCAGATCGACCCTCTTCAATCTGCAGTAACAGTTGAGCACAATGCTCAGAGTAAATATGTCGGGTGCAATCCCAGTCGAAATCATCCTCGGATAGAGAGAAACAACAGTGAAATAATGTTTGATCAACCCCTCTTTGCAAAGCCCATGTATGATGGTGTTATATACAATAGTGTTGGGTCTACATCTTCCCCTCTCCATCGCCCTCAGCATCTCAAGAGCAGCATCCACGTGCCCACTCTTGCAGACCCCATCTATGATGGTACCGTAAGTAACCACATCAGCGGGGCATCCCATCTCCTCCATCTTCGTCAATAATTCAATGGCCTCATCAATTTCACCCACCTTACAAAGGCCCCCAATTAAAGTAGTCCAAGTTACTGCATCGGGTTCGAAACCTCGTTTAAGGATGTCCCCAAAAATGGCGAACCCCATATCGACCCTCTTCAATCTGCAGTAACAGTTGAGCAGAATGCTCAGAGTAAATATGTCGGGTGCAATCCCAGTCGAAATCATCCTCAACCTTAAGTAGAGAGCAAGTACAGTGGAATGATGGTTGATTCTGGCTACACCCCCCACAGATGATTGAAAACAACAACTGGGGGCAAGGGTTTCATGAGGAGCACACGATCGAACCAACCCAATGCATCATCAAGCTTCAAATTCTCTGATTTACATCGATCTTTCACAAAATTCAAGAACTGGGTTCGGCTCGATGCATCATCAGGATTCAATTCCTTTGCAGTATTAGAATAACAAAAACAACTGATAATACTAGTAGAACTAGTACCTTTTTTTAGTGCAGCCATGGCCGTTCTTGAGCGAGAAAGTGAAGGAATCGAAGAGGCCACCGACGCCATTTTCTGTTTTTTTTTAAGGTTGGTGAAGAAGAATGCTTCTCTGATATGAGCTCTAGCCTCGAGCTCTGTAGGCGTCCTGTCCTGTTTCTTTCGGGAGACGAAAAGTCGTTCCGGGTTAGAATACGCAAACACTATAATTTTTAGGGCACGGAGAGGGATCCTTACCATCTAACTTTTGTTGGGTCCAATAGTTGTAACTTATTTGGCAAATTTCTAATAATCTATGAGAAATCCAGGGTTGTGCTTTCATTCCATAGCTGTTTTGACCTCTCTAAAGAATTTGAACGGCTCGGATCTTCCAAATGGCCCTCACATAATAAAAAATAAATATTTGAATTTGATATTTCTTTTCCACGTATTCAAGATTTATAGTGGATCAATGGCTGAAATTTGACCGCCTGGCTGTGCTTGGTCTTCTTAAGATGAAGTATGGTATGGAGCATGACTGGGGGCCCACATAAACCAAAAAACTGAAAAACACGGATCGTCAAAAATCCCTTCTTTAATAATGTGGCAAATCAATGGTCACTATTTTTTTGCCATTTTCTCATCATCCATCATTATTCATGTTGCCAGATTGACTGGCCAGACGTTTGAGGCCTTTTAGAGCAATGAGAATGTGATGGTTCTGGTTCCTATTTATTCACTTTCTTGCACATGAATCCTGTTGGGAGGCCACCATTGATGTGTTCAAGGTGTTTTAAATGTCAAAGTTTTCTGTACACTATCCGTTCAAGAGACAGATCAAATCTGATGAATGCTGAAAAATTCTACGTATGAAAAAACTATGCACATGCCTGTTTTCACTGAACTATACAACCTCCCTAAGATGATCTAAACCTCAATATAATGGATGGAATTTGAACCTTGATGATGCATGAATCCAACAAAAAAAAAAAACAGAGAGCAAAAAGCTTTTAAAACGAGAAAGTTATGACTATTTAAAGATGCCAAATTGAAAATGCAGTGCTGCTGAAATCCGAATATGCCTTGTTGAGTATCCCTGTTTGTGCAACTGTTTGACCCACTTCCTGAGGTATTTTTTGGCTGAGATTTTGTAGTCTCAAAGTTCTTATTATACACTATAAATCTGCTATTTTTTAGGACAAAACAACCACATTTTCCTATTTTCAACTCGCGCACTTTTGGAACACAGTCAGACTGAAACAGTGCTGTCTTTTTCAATAGGATTTGGCATTCTTAATCAACCATTAGACACTGCACATCTTGTTTTCACAACACATCCTCCACCCACATTACACCATTACAGTCCACCATTTGTACAACCATTTCCACATTCACATCCTCCACCCACATTTCACAATTCCACTAGTTTGAGCAAGTTCAGTGTCACATAGACCAGTAAAATCACAAAAAAAAAAAATGCTCACATTAACCCGACACAAAATGGTGCTTTTATAGCATTCACATTAACCCATATTACATCCTGTTTCTTTTTTCAAAATGTTACAAAAACTATGAAAATTCATATGTGAAATGCACAAATCAAGGATTCACCTGTGGATTGCGACATCTCTGGCGGTTGTGTCCCCTTTGTTTATAGATTGAACAGGTAACCACCCTACGTTGCCGGGTCCAATCTTCGGTTCGAATCCTATTCTTTTTGGGGCGACCAGGTAATACGTGGAGGTAATACTCTTTCGTCTGACCTATGCTCCCATTGTCTTCTATCACATGTAGTATGCAAAACCTCATTGTACGCAATTCGAAAAGTAGATGTAAAGAACCATTGCTCGCAGAAATCGTAAGGATTTAATTTTCTTATTTGCATTGCCGCTAGTGCATGTGAACAAGGGATTCCTCGCAATTCCCACTTGTGACATGTACATTTCCTCTGATCCAGATCAACCACATCAATGAACTCGGCGGATTGAACCTGAAATTCTACGAAATCGGCAACACGAACATGCACTTGGCGAGATTCTTTAGCCTCGTGGCTTAGCATTTTTTCCGCCCATGGAGTTAGCCGAGTATTAATCAATTGAGATTCAAGTTGACATTTTTGGTAGAATTCCATAAGCTTGGCACGTATCTCTTCCACTTGTGTTGTTATGGGGAGCACACATATGTCCTTCAAAAGACTATTCGTGCACTCGGCAGCATTGCTTGTGAGTATATCATAACGTCGTCCTGCAATGAATGAATTTGCCCAGTGTTCTTTCCCAATTGCGTGAATGTAATTATAAGCGAGTTCATCAACAGCTCGAATATCATTCATGTATGCCTCATACGCACATGGCCTATATGACTTTGCAGTAAGCCAAAATTTCCTAACAATAGCATCATCTTTGAAACTCCCCTTCACATTTTTAGCAATGTGATGACAACAATAACAATGTCGTGCACTTGGAATGGTGCTGGCAAGAGCAGGTACAAGCCCTTTTTGTCGGTCAGACACAATGGTCAAATTCGGGGGCTCATCAAGGGCAAGAAATAAATTTGCGAGGAACCACTCCCAACTGTCACGCCGTTCAGCTTTGACGAAGGCAAAGGCAATAGGAAAGAGCTTATGGTTCCCATCATGGGTTACAACCACTAATGACACACCTGGATACTTACCTCGAAGGTGTGAACCATCAACAGCAATCATCAGCCTCAATGACGACAGGAATGAACGGATGCATGGTCCGAAAGCCCAAAAGAATCTCTGGAAGGTGTCGTCATCTGCCATTTTAATATTTGTCACTGTACCTGAATTTGTCTTCTTCAATTCAATGCAATAGAGAGGGAGAATCCGGAAGGACTCTTCATACGATCCTGGAATTGCTCGAAGGGCTATATCCTTTGCTTTGTGTGCCCTCCTATAAGTAATAAGACATTCAAACTCTGTTTGATACTCATTAATGATCTCCTTTGGTGTCAACTTATTATTAAATCGGACCCTATCTAAGATGAATTCTGCGATCAGTTCTGCAGACGCTTGCCGATGTGACATGCCCATCATTGGCTTCGAGCAAGAATGTGTTGGATAATACGTTCGTACTTGAAATTGTGGCCCAGATTCCACCATGGAAGATGAATATGCCAAAGACAGTTATTATCACTGCAACGGTTTGTAACTTTGGTGCGGTTCGTCTTCAAGTGTTCAGAGTGAAATTATTGTAAATTGCAAATTTTGCTAGAGTTTTGCGGAAAGTGTCGCGATCCGTAAACTTTCTCCCTAACCACATCCCTCGTGTAGACATCTGATATGACTCCATAATTTGCTCTAGAGGAACCATGGTGTCCTCTAAGGTAGCATTCGGCACAGACATTGAGACGTTCGCATCATTTACTGGGTTAGCAAGTTTTGCATTTGGGCCCTTAACGCCTATTAAGTTTCTATCCAATGGTACATTATCAACTGCCTCTTCATCCCCCTTTTCTTCAACAACACGGTCAGCTTCTTTAGGTTGCTCATTGACATCATAAGTAGGTGCCACCGAGAAATGAATATCATTGTCTTCATGAAGATTTATTGTGGGATATTCCTGCACAGGTGTATGAACCTTCTATTCTTTGATGTTTTCCATCCACATATTACACCCATTGCGACTTGTCCCAATTAAACCCATTCGTTGAAACCTTCAATACGACAAAAACATAAGAATTAAAAGTTGTACGTACTTGACAAAATAGGGTACTTTTTTTAGCATTATCAAATTTCTAAAGAGTACATGTACCTGGATTGGTCTTGAGGTGGATTAGTTGCTTTCTCCTTTGCACTTTTGCTAACGTATAAATATAACCCATTCATACTTTGTGATGCTCTAAACATTGCCTTCACATCCACATCTTATTCTATAGTAATATACGAGAATGCAATTCCATTGTGAAAAAGGTATTGTAAAGTCAGCTTCTCACCAGGTTCTTCCCACTTAAGATACTTCAAGTGCAACATTAAGCAATGATGTATATGACATGTCATTGGAGAGATACCTCATCTTTTGTTTTCCATTTTTGTAAGAAGGATGCGTACTATCATAATCAATCTCTCCATCATAGTGGAATATGGTCAAAGCTTCATCGTCTTGCATCCTATTGATACATGATACAAATAATTTGACTTGTATTAGCAACCTTATAAATTGAAATAACTTCATAACTTATAATAGAAAAAAAAAGTTAAAAATACCAACGAGGACATACCATTAGCAACTTAACTTTTGATACCTTTTAACTGTTTGCTTCTATGTATCATGGTTGGGTCACTATGTATATCAAGAGATTATGACAGAAAATAAAAAAAGAAATTCTCCACATGGTAAATTACATATTCTAAACTTCTTTGGTAGAATTAAATATTCTTGTTGAAACACAACAAAGGAGGACTACAACAATATGAAAAAACAAATGAAAACCAAGTGGGATGTATTATCCATAATAAGACCTGTGGAAGTGGTATTGAAAGACAAATGTGTTATTTCAGTAATAGTGGAACCTGGGTTTGTAGTGTGTAGAAGATGAATAAATGTATCAGTAAACCAGGGTCTCCATGCCTATGTGAACTACCAATGGAATTGACCAAACTCCTTAGTGGAGTATAAACTACTCACTAAAGAAATTATAGGTTTGAATACAAAGTTTTAAAAAAATGATTTGAAACCCTCAAACCCATATATTATGTTCTAGGGTTGTGTATCTACCAACCTCTTCAATGGAGTCCAACTTCCCCCTTAATAGAGTCCAACTTCCCCTTTAATGAAGTAAAATAGCTTAAATACCCAAAAGGTCAAATGAAAGAGAAAGGAGTTGCAGACAAACCTCGTTCTTACCAGAAAAAGGCAGACTGGGAAAGGAGAAAATGGCAGAACGAGAAAGGAGAAAGGAACCCGTAAGATATATATGAGAAAACACGAGCGGCGTTATCGCCGTTCATTTGATATAAGTAGTGGCGCTAGCGCTGCACATGAAAAGCAACAAACAAATAAACCAAAAATGGCCCTTGGGACCACTCCGAGCCATAGAAGTCTAATGTTTCCTTTTTGATCTATACCATATTTAGGGGGATTTTTTTGGTAAAATCCCCAAGTTTTGTTAAAAAGAAAACTACAAAATCTTATGTAAAATCATATAACCTTTTTATCGAACTTATACTGTGTGTTATTTCTGACAAGTTGCTTCCTTTATACCATGGTTCAAATCCTGGTCCTCCCCATGATGGGTGGAGTGATTGCTCCAAAAGTGGGTTGGCTTCTGCATACATCCATTTAATAGTGTCCCTAAGTTGTGAGGTCAAATTCAAAACTCACATAAGCTTAATCTTGCATAGATTATTTTTTTTAATGAATGCTTTGTTTTAAGAACTGGATAGTACAGTGGAATGATCAGCTGCTCATTTGGTCAGGTCTTCATTTCATTGTCTATGTCACACAAATTGTGGAAGTCAGATTATCTAATGCATCGAGATTGTGAATTTATTCTCTAGAACCTTAAATCCTACTAGCTGTATGTGTGCGGTCTAAAACCAATGATCCAATCATATATCCTAATGATTGTACTTCTGTTGTAAATTTTTTGTTTTTATTTTTCAGAAATCATCCAATAGGGCCCTTGTTACTCGTATAATTTTGTATTTTACACTTCTTCCTCCTAAAGTAGACCATTTGGAGCTCGAGAGCTTTGTTTAAGGTTTCAAGTAGAGTCTTTTCTGTTATTGAACCTGATGTCAGTCTTTTTTCTGCCCCAGAAGCGATGGTAAAAATAAGAATGTTGGGCAGGTGAGGTAAAGCCATCTCATCGGGCTTGTAATCATGTATTGGCTTATGCTGGGCTGCAAACAAGCTGGGCCAGCTCAATTCTAGTTGAGCCTTAGAGCTTGCTAAACCAAGCCCAGCTTGGATATATTGCCCCATGTCCCAAACTTAAGCTTGGCGTTGGGCACACCTCGAGCTTTAGTTCGATTGTTAATGGGCTTGACTTGACTGGAGGTGGATGTGGCCAGTTTGATTAATGGACTTGTTAATGTTCTGGCTCATGTAATTGGTGGTGGTCGTTGGATTTTCTATCCATTTCAACTCGAGTTTGTGCTTGGCTCATTCTGATTCGAGCTTGGGCTTCCTTAATAAAATGCAGAGTTTGAGCTTGGCTTGTCAAGCTTGAATATAGCTCAAGCTTGTCCAAGCTGACCTCCACTAGGCTTATTGGCACCCTAAACCCATGCCTTGCCTGTTCTCCATCCATTCCCTCTCCTAAAGGGGATGCAAATCTTGCAAGTGTGATAAGGGGTGCATTTCAGAAGAAGGGTCATCTCCAAGAACTGTACAACAAAATAGAGAACTTTCAATAGGGAAGTAATCCAATTTTAGGGAGCATTGAACATAACCCAGTTCTTGTATATCATAATATACAAAATAATTACAGTAGTAGTAACAATTACAAAAAGGGGAATTGAGTTTCACATTTATTCTCGCAAGAACAGTACAACAAAATAGACAACTACCAAGAAGAGGGCTATCTGGTATGCATCTCTCTGAAAGCCATCATCTCTTAGGAAAAACTGAAACAAAAACAACAGTACATCAGGTGGGGTTCACAAATAGGTATTTTTTCAGAAAGACATTATTCAAGTTTTCTTAATTATATTTTTTATTTTTCTGTAACTCTATCCTTGAATTTGCAACCACAGCACTACTAACACTAACAGGTGCCTGGTCATTCACAAAGACATTTTTTCTATTTGTACTTTGGCAAATCTATACCTAAACTCAAGTAGCCCAGTGGCAAGGCACCTCAGAAGTGATGTATGCTTAACAAATATCATGAGAAATGCAATGGAAGAAAGCTACTGCATATGACCAATTTTGAACTAACTTCTATACTCCGTTGTCATCCTCATCGTTGTCGTCGTCATCATCGAAGCCTTACCCATCTACCTGGCCCAGCTTCTTGAGTTTGAACCTTGAAGCATTTACTTAACCCTATCTAGCTTTCACACGAATCACACCATTGGGAACATACTCCTAGCTTTAAATTTGATAAATGCAACAGATATGATGCACGTAACTCAATTTGGGAAGGTGATAAAAAATAAAAATAATAATAAAAATAAAATCTTAATGAGGCAATACAGTTGACATCATTTACTAAATGGTACCGGAAACAGACTGGAGTAAGGTTCTTCTGATACCGATCAGTTAGGATATTGGAAATTAGGTCGTATACTGAAAGTATCAGAAAGGGGTTAAGTTACTCATAAAATCATTGTGTGACTCAAGACAAGATTTAGTCCATAATCCTATCAAGTCAAATCTTGAGGTAAACTTTTCTTAATGCACGTATTGGAACACATACAAGGAAGGATAGCTTGTCATATAATGCAAAAACAATAATGCCATTATATTGGTGGGTCTAAAATTACAGATAACGAAGACCTAGGATATTTAACTTTTCAAGAAATTTGATTGGTATTCAATTATTAAAAATATTTTTTTTTACAAAAATAAAAAAACCTGAAAATAAAAAAAGGAAAAAAATTGAAAAACAATCAATATACGTTGGAATGATCTATGGGAAACCTAGATCT
This sequence comes from Litsea cubeba, assembly GCA_012931725.1. Taxonomy (NCBI): domain Eukaryota; kingdom Viridiplantae; phylum Streptophyta; class Magnoliopsida; order Laurales; family Lauraceae; genus Litsea; species Litsea cubeba. Next base: position 25,179,503 of record CM022946.1, read on the forward strand.
AACAATATGAAGCTATTTTCAAGTTGTTTCATGAGTTTTCCATAAGTAATAATGTTTTTTTTTAAATAACATAAATCCGAAAATAAAAATAAAAATATAAAAAAGAAAAGAAAAGATATACATGCAAGATCAAAAGGAAGCATGGATCTACAAGAAAACAAGACAATGATGCCATTATGTTGTGATTCATAGAATCATAGTAGTTAGAGAGTGATAATCTCAAAAGTTGAAAAAAATCACAAAGAAATGCATACCTAGATGAAGAATCTTGTTTAGATTCCTTAGAATAGTTGGATCTTTTGATTTGGTAGCAAGAATCTTGATAAAAAGAAGTTAGGACCACTGGAGGGCAGTAAGAGGGTTTTACAGTAGTGAAAGTGGAGAAGAGAAGGAAGAGAGATGTAAAAAAACCCAAAAAGTCGTCTGGGGAGGGTTTTTATAACCTAGCGCTTCGTAGCGGACGCCACACAAGCCGCCATGGTTGCGACGGGCGAATTTCGGTCGTAGCGTGGTGGTGTCAACCGCTACGGCCGATATATCGGCCGCTACGAAACTATTTGCATCCTTGGAGGCCACCAAGTGAGCGTAAAAGTATGGGTAATAAACTAACGAAAAAAGTGGGTGTATACACCAATCATGTAATATACATGGGGAGTCCTAAGCTAACCTTAACCTAACCGGACAATATGGTAAAGGGCCAAGGGGAGTATGTACTAACCAAGCTAAAGCTAAGGTCAAACATCACATGTAGTGCCCATGTTGTTTATCACGATGGTTACGCGGGTCCGGGATGCCTTTTGTAATCATTTGGTGCTTTCGAAGTTGTTGGCACCACGCCACCCACATAGCCCAATATGGGTCCCTCATGTGTTACCGTACAATCCACAAGGAGATGCTAAGCCTACACACCCCCTTGCTAGAGAGTCAATTCGTATTCATAGGCCAAGTGGGGCTAAGGTCTACATTTCAAGGGCAAAGGGTCCCATTCCCAAGAATCCAAAATTCTGGGAAGTGTGTTCTACAATGCTAGGTCAATAGTTTATTGGTGATGGGCTTTGTTAGTACCGTATACTGTTAAGGGTCATTGTAATGGCATAGATTCCACTAGTTGAAATAATATAAAATAGTGGTCAATCATTTATTAGTGACTGATATTAAGTTATAGTCCTATATGGACACTATTATCACATTGCACTCATGTCTTAGTAGTGACTGTTATCATTTAACAGTAACCAACATGTAATAGCTACACCTCGTTGACAGTTGTAATGCAAGTACTAATGGGTGTTATAAATTATTCTTATAATCAACATGCTTAATGTGTTAGTCTCGTATTTGTGACTCATATAAGTCAACGGTCCTATATATATTGGTGACTTATGCATTATTAATGACTCTTGTAATTTAAAAGTCCTAGACTGAAGGTTATAGTAGTGTCATAAATAGAGAGCATTGGTCCAAAGAATGGTATCCAGTTTTATGTCAATCCACTCTTCATTATATATTGCTTATACCTTGATATAACGATGATGAAATGAAATCCAAAGTTAAGCAACTACATATCTATCAACTAGTAATAAACTAATGAGTTAGTCAATGAAACTTAACAAGAGAGGAGTATAACTACAATGGCATAAATCAAATATTTCTATCAATCTTGTTTTATGTAACTATCCACCATTAATGCATTTTAAATTCACACCCACCACCCAAATATCAAAAATGCACATGATAGAGAAGGTTAGCACATTTAAAGCATTAGAATCAACCAAATAAACATGCATACACCATTAATCATGTCTATATACTTGCCTTTGGCTTAGTTGAGCAAAAACCCCTTGCTTAGAGTCTAGGGTTACCTCAAACCTTGCTCTTCAAACCTCCCCACTTCAAACCAAGCAAAGAACCCACTTCCTACATGCCAAAATGAAAGGGAAAACCCACTAAACCAACAATACATGCTCCTAGTGTTGAAAGAAGCAAACTACATGAGTTTAGAGAGAGGGTTTGCTTACCTATTGATGAGGATGACAAAGGAGGAAGATGAAGGAGATGATGGGGAGACTCTTAAGCCATGGAGGAAGCATTGGAAACTCTTGGAAGCCCTATCTTGGTTGGCGGAGGAATAGGGGGAGAAGGAGTAGAGAGGTTGTAGAGAAGAGAAGGAATGAAATGAAATGGGGAAATGGGGCTTTAGGGTTTTAAAGGGGATTTTCTTTTAGGAATTTTGCACATAAGGCCAAGTTGTTAGGGAGTTTACAAGAAAGTCCTTGGCAAATGGATATAGGCTCATAATGAGAGTCCCTTGGGCCACCGGGCCAAGGTGGGTCCAAGTAAGTATGATATGCATGACCCACTACCTAATGCATCACACAGCACTAATCCTAATGCTTAGGCCACTAAACCCAATTAAGCACCCTAAATCTTAGTGATTAGTGACTAACCCCACTAATAAAGGCATGAGGCCTTACAAGGGTTGCCTCCAAAAAAGGCTAACAAAGAAAGGAAAATCAAAGAAAACCAGAGCAGCTGGATGTCGCCAGACTTGTCCTTGCATAACTTTGTACAAGTTGGAGGTTGGTAGCCCCTTGTGGGATGTTAGGCCTCATTCTTGGCACAATAGAGATCTTTAGTGCTATTTGATTTCTGTTGATTCACTCAAGTTTGACATTAGCAAGAGGGTTACAATTTTATGTTAATGTTTGCATAGACAGAGTTAATGAAGAAATCTCTGTCCCTTACCCACAAATTTATTTTCTTCTTCACATTTTCATAACTATGTCCTCATAGGCATGTATGTTAAGAAGCACCCAACTAGAGTGCTCTAAGGATCTGAGTGTTACATAAAGGATTCCATGTTTAAAATAAATTAAAAAAAAAGGAAAAAAAAAACAGAGTTATAGACATCCACTACAAAGTACAAACTGATATCATCATTAGGGCTTTGTGTTTGGTTTCCAAATCAGCAAATATTAATGAATCAATTCAACTAAGACGATACTACCACTTTCTGTTTAAACAAAAACCAACAAGATACCTGGGACAAAAATAATGAGACAAAATATCAACATTACTTCCATATACTAAGTACTCATCTATCAAACACATTGCATGTGGGTTAGGAGAAATGCAACAATCAATAGCTTTGAAGTAACCATTTCAATATATAAATAAAAATCAATAGATGATAAGATTTTCTTATTCTTGGAAGTAAAAAGAAGAAAAGGTATCATTTCTATTAGACAATTTCTTTTATAAAGCATACTTCAACCAAATGCTTGTTTTAGGAAGAAAAGTACCTTTTATAGCATGATGTTCCCAATAGTGCTAATCCTTCTCAAAGTATTAACCTGATGTATCAGAAGTATGAAGAGAGGGAACTGACCTCACGACTTGCATTACATCACTTGTAAGTGGGAATACATTCAATATAATTTTTATATTGCTCATCCTTCGAGAGCAAGTCAACTACAATAGACTTGGTGTCTACATCTAGCAATGCTTCATGAGACCACAACTGCCAATTGTAGAGATCATGTCTCCTTCACAGGAATATCCTTCTCAAGCAACAACATTAGAAATCATGTCACATCCCTCACATGAAGGACCTATCCAGGAACCAATTCTAAATCATGCCCGAGTCACATGAAGACCCTTTCAGGCACCAATTCTAGAGATCATGTCCACTCCTCACATGAAGGTCCTTCTTAGGCAATAGTGGTTTTCTACTCCAACCACCTCAATAGAGTCAATAGTTTGGAGGATCAAACGATTGCCCTGCATGAAGAAGATACCAATAAAATTTGAAGACTACTCACATTCGCTAGTGCAGTCGGGTTATCAATTGATTGCATTGGATAAGTTCTTCATCAAAGGTTTTAGGAAGTTGTATAAAAAAAGGTTGCCTAACATGCACCTATGTGTGACTTGATTACTTTACATGTCTTTAATATTTTCTTTTCATTAATGGGTGATCTTTTACAACGTCACTGCAAGGCGGAATTGGACGTATATTGTACACTAGTGTCCAGTGATGACCTCTACAAAGCCTTAGAAGAAGGGACGTGGTTGTGCACCAACATCATGTACTATTGGTTTGAGATTTTGGGTGAAAGGTGTCGAGATGCATATTTGTTTGATCCTAGTGTTTCGGTAAGTGAATTAAATTTTATGACTATAAATTGATATACTTGTGTTGTGTATTAACTTTCATGGGAAATACATCTAATGCCAATTACAATAACAAGCAGAGTTGGTGGCAGGATAAGGACATGTGTCATCACGCTGATCTGAATATATTTGGTCCGAATGGTGAAAATGTGTAGTTGGCGCGAATGTACATAACACTAGTTTTTGTACTACACCATATAAATCATTTCACCTTACTTGTAGGTTACACAGATGAGAAGAAATGGGAGTTTTACAACAGCTCATTCAGTGATCATTACTCTCAAACCAATTGTGAGAAATTCGTAAGTATATGTGAACTATGTTTTTTCAATGTATTATCCTCCCTCTCCCTTTATACTTCAAAATTTGTCCAACTGACCACCGCTATTTTGAATGTTTGCTGCATGTCTGTAGATCGACTATTTGAATGAGAAATTTAGCGACTATGGCTGGGCAGATCCATATTTGTGGACAACAAATGCGATTTCTAACATTCCTCATCAAGACAATGGCAATGATTGTGGTGTTTTCACGCTAGCGTTCGCAGAGCATTGCATTTTCCGCAGGCCGACCAACTTCACCCAAGCCGACATAGCATGTTATAGAAGTAAGATAGTGGTAAGACATTTTCAAAAGGAGTTGGGAAAAGAACGCTTACAAAGTGGATCTAAAGAAACTGTTGAGCGAGTTGTGGCAACCAATGCAGCTCTGTTCGTGTTGAAAGATGAAGTCTCTTTTGTGTTTTCTTTGTTACTTAATCGCATGAGTTTTTTGGACAGTTGTATCTCAACCTTTGGGTTGTTAATGCCCATTTTTTTGGGACAGTTGAAAGTGGATTGTGAATTCTGAATGCTTAAGGTGAATTGTATAGTTGATGTCAGGATGGTATCAGGTTTTATGACATTTTGTTATTGTGCCCGTTGGGACTTGGTTCTATATGTTAATAGAAAATTGATTATCACCATTTTCACTATTACACAGTTTTTTGGACAATTGTCTCTATTCCCATTTGTTACATAGGTGAATTGTAGCTTTGATGTTAGGGAGGGAATCTAGTTCTACCCACAATTTCTTATTATGCTCGTCGGGACATGGTTCTGTATGTTAATAGATTCAGGGCTTTCAATTCTGAAGTGACAAGGCATTCTTCATACATGAAATGTGCAGGTGACACTAAAAACTGCTTGCTCCCAAACCTCCTTGTAGACTATAGTTCACTATTTATTCACTTTCTTGCACATGAATCCTGTTGGGAGGCCACCATTGATGTGTTGAAGGTGTTTTAAATGTCAAAGTTTTCAGTACACTATCTATTCAAGAAACATCAAATATCCCCTCACAACTATTGAGTGGGGATATCCCCTCCCAACTGTTTTATCTCTTAGAAAAGAACCTGTCATAGGAGGGGATATTGCCGCTCCTCGATATAAACTTCACACATTGAGCAGGGATATCCCCTCACATAATAGATGAAGTTGACCAGTTTCATCTCTTAGAAAACCTATTAGTGATATCCCCTTACATTAAACCATTAGACACTGCACATCTGGTATTCACAACACATCCTCCACTCACATTACACCAATTCTTTTTTTTTTTTTGTAAAACTCACATTACACCATTACATTCCACCATTTGTACAACCATTTCCACATTCACATCCTCCACCCACATTTCACAATTCCACTAGTTTGAGCAAGTTCAGTGTCACATAGACCAGTAAAATCACAAAAAAAAAATAGCTCACATTAACCCGACACAAAATGGTGCTTTTATAGCATTCACATTAACCCATATTACATCCTGTTTCTTTTTTCAAAATGTTACAAAAACTATGAAAATTCATATGTGAAATGCACAAATCAAGGATTCACCTGTGGATTGCGACATCTCTGGCGGTTGTGTCCCCTTTGTTTATAGATTGAACAGGTAACCACCCTACGTTGCCGGGTCCAATCTTCGGTTCGAATCCTATTCTTTTTGGGGCGACCAGGTAATACGTGGAGGTAATACTCTTTCGTCTGACCTATGCTCCCATTGTCTTCTATCACATGTAGTATGCAAAACCTCATTGTACGCAATTCGAAAAGTAGATGTAAAGAACCATTGCTCGCAGAAATCGTAAGGATTTAATTTTCTTATTTGCATTGCCGCTAGTGCATGTGAACAAGGGATTCCTCGCAATTCCCACTTGTGACATGTACATTTCCTCTGATCCAGATCAACCACATCAATGAACTCGGCGGATTGAACCTGAAATTCTACGAAATCGGCAACACGAACATGCACTTGGCGAGATTCTTTAGCCTCGTGGCTTAGCATTTTTTCCGCCCATGGAGTTAGCCGAGTATTAATCAATTGAGATTCAAGTTGACATTTTTGGTAGAATTCCATAAGCTTGGCACGTATCTCTTCCACTTGTGTTGTTATGGGGAGCACACATATGTCCTTCAAAAGACTATTCGTGCACTCGGCAGCATTGCTTGTGAGTATATCATAACGTCGTCCTGCAATGAATGAATTTGCCCAGTGTTCTTTCCCAATTGCGTGAATGTAATTATAAGCGAGTTCATCAACAGCTCGAATATCATTCATGTATGCCTCATACGCACATGGCCTATATGACTTTGCAGTAAGCCAAAATTTCCTAACAATAGCATCATCTTTGAAACTCCCCTTCACATTTTTAGCAATGTGATGACAACAATAACAATGTCGTGCACTTGGAATGGTGCTGGCAAGAGCAGGTACAAGCCCTTTTTGTCGGTCAGACACAATGGTCAAATTCGGGGGCTCATCAAGGGCAAGAAATAAATTTGCGAGGAACCACTCCCAACTGTCACGCCGTTCAGCATTGACGAAGGCAAAGGCAATAGGAAAGAGCTTATGGTTCCCATCATGGGTTACAACCACTAATGACACACCTGGATACTTACCTCGAAGGTGTGAACCATCAACAGCAATCATCAGCCTCAATGACGACAGGAATGAACGGATGCATGGTCCGAAAGCCCAAAAGAATCTCTGGAAGGTGTCGTCATCTGCCATTTTAATATTTGTCACTGTACCTGAATTTGTCTTCTTCAATTCAATGCAATAGAGAGGGAGAATCCGGAAGGACTCTTCATACGATCCTGGAATTGCTCGAAGGGCTATATCCTTTGCTTTGTGTGCCCTCCTATAAGTAATAAGACATTCAAACTCTGTTTGATACTCATTAATGATCTCCTTTGGTGTCAACTTATTATTAAATCGGACCCTATCTAAGATGAATTCTGCGATCAGTTCTGCAGACGCTTGCCGATGTGACATGCCCATCATTGGCTTCGAGCAAGAATGTGTTGGATAATACGTTCGTACTTGAAATTGTGGCCCAGATTCCACCATGGAAGTATGAATATGCCAAAGACAGTTATTATCACTGCAACGGTTTGTAACTTTGGTGCGGTTCGTCTTCAAGTGCTTCAGAGTGAAATTATTGTAAATTGCAAATTTTGCTAGAGTTTTGCGGAAAGTGTCGCGATCCGTAAACTTTCTCCCTAACCACATCCCTCGTGTAGACATCTGATATGACTCCATAATTTGCTCTAGAGGAACCATGGTGTCCTCTAAGGTAGCATTCGGCACAGACATTGAGACGTTCGCATCATTTACTGGGTTAGCAAGTTTTGCATTTGGGCCCTTAACGCCTATTAAGTTTCTATCCAATGGTACATTATCAACTGCCTCTTCATCCCCCTTTTCTTCAACAACACGGTCAGCTTCTTTAGGTTGCTCATTGACATCATAAGTAGGTGCCACCGAGAAATGAATATCATTGTCTTCATGAAGATTTATTGTGGGATATTCCTGCACAGGTGTATGAACCTTCTATTCTTTGATGTTTTCCATCCACATATTACACCCATTGCGACTTGTCCCAATTAAACCCATTCGTTGAAACCTTCAATACGACAAAAACATAAGAATTAAAAGTTGTACGTACTTGACAAAATAGGGTACTTTTTTTTAGCATTATCAAATTTCTAAAGAGTACATGTACCTGGATTGGTCTTGAGGTGGATTAGTTGCTTTCTCCTTTGCACTTTTGCTAACGTATAAATATAACCCATTCATACTTTGTGATGCTCTAAACATTGCCTTCACATCCACATCTTATTCTATAGTAATATACGAGAATGCAATTCCATTGTGAAAAAGGTATTGTAAAGTCAGCTTCTCACCAGGTTCTTCCCACTTAAGATACTTCAAGTGCAACATTAAGCAATGATGTATATGACATGTCATTGGAGAGATACCTCATCTTTTGTTTTCCATTTTTGTAAGAAGGATGCGTACTATCATAATCAATCTCTCCATCATAGTGGAATATGGTCAAAGCTTCATCGTCTTGCATCCTATTGATACATGATACAAATAATTTGACTTGTATTAGCAACCTTATAAATTGAAATAACTTCATAACTTATAATAGAAAAAAAAAGTTAAAAATACCAACGAGGACATACCATTAGCAACTTAACTTTTGATACCTTTTAACTGTTTGCTTCTATGTATCATGGTTGGGTCACTATGTATATCAAGAGATTATGACAGAAAATAAAAAAAGAAATTCTCCACATGGTAAATTACATATTCTAAACTTCTTTGGTAGAATTAAATATTCTTGTTGAAACACAACAAAGGAGGACTACAACAATATGAAAAAACAAATGAAAACCAAGTGGGATGTATTATCCATAATAAGACCTGTGGAAGTGGTATTGAAAGACAAATGTGTTATTTCAGTAATAGTGGAACCTGGGTTTGTAGTGTGTAGAAGATGAATAAATGTATCAGTAAACCAGGGTCTCCATGCCTATGTGAACTACCAATGGAATTGACCAAACTCCTTAGTGGAGTATAAACTACTCACTAAAGAAATTATAGGTTTGAATACAAAGTTTTAAAAAAATGATTTGAAACCCTCAAACCCATATATTATGTTCTAGGGTTGTGTATCTACCAACCTCTTCAATGGAGTCCAACTTCCCCCTTAATAGAGTCCAACTTCCCCTTTAATGAAGTAAAATAGCTTAAATACCCAAAAGGTCAAATGAAAGAGAAAGGAGTTGCAGACAAACCTCGTTCTTACCAGAAAAAGGCAGACTGGGAAAGGAGAAAATGGCAGAACGAGAAAGGAGAAAGGAACCCGTAAGATATATATGAGAAAACACGAGCGGCGTTATCGCCGTTCATTTGATATAAGTAGTGGCGCTAGCGCTGCACATGAAAAGCAACAAACAAATAAACCAAAAATGGCCCTTGGGACCACTCCGAGCCATAGAAGTCTAATGTTTCCTTTTTGATCTATACCATATTTAGGGGGATTTTTTTGGTAAAATCCCCAAGTTTTGTTAAAAAGAAAACTACAAAATCTTATGTAAAATCATATAACCTTTTTATCGAACTTATACTGTGTGTTATTTCTGACAAGTTGCTTCCTTTATACCATGGTTCAAATCCTGGTCCTTCCCATGATGGGTGGAGTGATTGCTCCAAAAGTGGGTTGGCTTCTGCATACATCCATTTAATAGTGTCCCTAAGTTGTGAGGTCAAATTCAAAACTCACATAAGCTTAATCTTGCATAGATTATTTTTTTTTAATGAATGCTTTGTTTTAAGAACTGGATAGTACAGTGGAATGATCAGCTGCTCATTTGGTCAGGTCTTCATTTCATTGTCTATGTCACACAAATTGTGGAAGTCAGATTATCTAATGCATCGAGATTGTGAATTTATTCTCTAGAACCTTAAATCCTACTAGCTGTATGTGTGCGGTCTAAAACCAATGATCCAATCATATATCCTAATGATTGTACTTCTGTTGTAAATTTTTTGTTTTTATTTTTCAGAAATCATCCAATAGGGCCCTTGTTACTCGTATAATTTTGTATTTTACACTTCTTCCTCCTAAAGTAGACCATTTGGAGCTCGAGAGCTTTGTTTAAGGTTTCAAGTAGAGTCTTTTCTGTTATTGAACCTGATGTCAGTCTTTTTTCTGCCCCAGAAGCGATGGTAAAAATAAGAATGTTGGGCAGGTGAGGTAAAGCCATCTCATCGGGCTTGTAATCATGTATTGGCTTATGCTGGGCTGCAAACAAGCTGGGCCAGCTCAATTCTAGTTGAGCCTTAGAGCTTGCTAAACCAAGCCCAGCTTGGATATATTGCCCCATGTCCCAAACTTAAGCTTGGCGTTGGGCACACCTCGAGCTTTAGTTCGATTGTTAATGGGCTTGACTTGACTGGAGGTGGATGTGGCCAGTTTGATTAATGGACTTGTTAATGTTCTGGCTCATGTAATTGGTGGTGGTCGTTGGATTTTCTATCCATTTCAACTCGAGTTTGTGCTTGGCTCATTCTGATTCGAGCTTGGGCTTCCTTAATAAAATGCAGAGTTTGAGCTTGGCTTGTCAAGCTTGAATATAGCTCAAGCTTGTCCAAGCTGACCTCCACTAGGCTTATTGGCACCCTAAACCCATGCCTTGCCTGTTCTCCATCCATTCCCTCTCCTAAAGGGGATGCAAATCTTGCAAGTGTGATAAGGGGTGCATTTCAGAAGAAGGGTCATCTCCAAGAACTGTACAACAAAATAGAGAACTTTCAATAGGGAAGTAATCCAATTTTAGGGAGCATTGAACATAACCCAGTTCTTGTATATCATAATATACAAAATAATTACAGTAGTAGTAACAATTACAAAAAGGGGAATTGAGTTTCACAATTACAGGGTCGTCCGCAAGAACAGTACAACAAAATAGACAACTACCAAGAAGAGGGCTATCTGGTATGCATCTCTCTGAAAGCCATCATCTCTTAGGAAAAACTGAAACAAAAACAACAGTACATCAGGTGGGGTTCACAAATAGGTATTTTTTCAGAAAGACATTATTCAATTTTTCTTAATTATATTTTTTACTTTTTCTGTAACTCTATCCTTGAATTTGCAACCACAGCACTACTAACACTAACAGGTGCCTGGTCATTCACAAAGACATTTTTTCTATTTGTACTTTGGCAAATCTATACCTTAACTCAAGTAGCCCAGTGGCAAGGCACCTCAGAAGTGATGTATGCTTAACAAATATCATGAGAAATGCAATGGAAGAAAGCTACTGCATATGACCAATTTTGAACTAACTTCTATACTCCGTTGTCATCCTCATCGTTGTCGTCGTCATCATCGAAGCCTTACGCATCTACCTGGCCCAGCTTCTTGAGTTTGAACCTTGAAGCATTTACTTAACCCTATCTAGCTTTCACACGAATCACACCATTGGGAACATACTCCTAGCTTAAAATTTGATAAATGCAACAGATATGATGCACGTAACTCAATTTGGGAAGGTGATAAAAAATAAAAATAATAATAAAAATAAAATCTTAATGAGGCAATACAGTTGACATCATTTACTAAATGGTACCGGAAACAGACTGGAGTAAGGTTCTTCTAATACCGATCAGTTAGGAAATTGGAAATTAGGTCGTATACTGAAAGTATCAGAAAGGGGTTAAGTTACTCATAAAATCATTGTGTGACTCAAGACAAGATTTAGTCCATAATCCTATCAAGTCAAATCTTGAGGTAAACTTTTCTTAATGCACGTATTGGAACACATACAAGGAAGGATAGCTTGTCATATAATGCAAAAACAATAATGCCATTATATTGGTGGGTCTAAAATTACAGATAACGAAGACCTAGGATATTTAACTTTTCAAGAAATTTGATTGGTATTCAATTATTAAAAATATATTTTTTTTTACAAAAATAAAAAAACCTGAAAATAAAAAAAGGAAAAAAATTGAAAAACAATCAATATACGTTGGAATGATCTATGGGAAACCTAGATCTAACAATATGAAGCTATTTTCAAGTTGTTTCATGAGTTTTCCATAAGTAATAATGTTTTTTTTTAAATAACATAAATCCGAAAATAAAAATAAAAATATATAAAAAAGAAAAGAAAAGATATACATGCAAGATCAAAAGGAAGCATGGATCTACAAGAAAACAAGACAATGATGCCATTATGTTGTGATTCATAGAATCATAGTAGTTAGAGAGTGATAATCTCAAAAGTTGAAAAAAATCACAAAGAAATGCATACCTAGATGAAGAATCTTGTTTAGATTCCTTAGAATAGTTGGATCTTTTGATTTGGTAGCAAGAATCTTGATAAAAAGAAGTTAGGACCACTGGAGGGCAGTAAGAGGGTTTTACAGTAGTGAAAGTGGAGAAGAGAAGGAAGAGAGATGTAAAAAAACCCAAAAAGTCGTCTGGGGAGGGTTTTTATAACCTAGCGCTTCGTAGCGGACGCCACACAAGCCGCCATGGTTGCGACGGGCGAAGTTTCGGTCGTAGCGTGGTAGTGTCAACCGCTACGGCCGATATATCGGCCGCTACGTTTCGTAGCAGCCGCTATTTGCATCCTTGGAGGCCACCAAGTGAGCGTAAAAGTATGGGTAATAAACTAACGAAAAAAGTGGGTGTATACACCAATCATGTAATATACATGAGGAGTCCTAAGCTAACCTTAACCTAACCGGACAATATGGTAAAGGGCCAAGGGGAGTATGTACTAACCAAGCTAAAGCTAAGGTCAAACATCACATGTAGTGCCCATGTTGTTTATCACGATGCTTACGCGGGTCCGGGATGCCTTTTGTAATCATTTGGTGCTTTCGAAGTTGTTGGCACCACGCCACCCACATAGGCCAATATGGGTCCCTCGTGTTACCGTACAATCCACAAGGAGATGCTAAGCCTACACACCCCCTTGCTAGAGAGTCAATTCGTATTCATATGCCAAGTGGGGCTAAGGTCTACATTTCAAGGGCAAAGGGTCCCATTCCCAAGAATCCAAAATTCTGGGAAGTGTGTTCTACAATGCTAGGTCAATAGTTTATTGGTGATGGGCTTTGTTAGTACCGTATACTGTTAAGGGTCATTGTAATGGCATAGATTCCACTAGTTGAAATAATATAAAATAGTGGTCAATCATTTATTAGTGACTGATATTAAGTTATAGTCCTATATGGACACTATTATCACATTGCACTCATGTCTTAGTAGTGACTGTTATCATTTAACAGTAACCAACATGTAATAGCTACACCTCGTTGACAGTTGTAATGCAAGTACTAATGGGTGTTATAAATTATTCTTATAATCAACATGCTTAATGTGTTAGTCTCGTATTTGTGACTCATATAAGTCAACGGTCCTATATATATTGGTGACTTATGCATTATTAATGACTCTTGTAATTTAAAAGTCCTAGACTGAAGGTTATAGTAGTGTTATAAATAGAGAGCATTGGTCCAAAGAATGGTATCCAGTTTTATGTCAATCCACTCTTCATTATATATTGCTTATACCTTGATATAACGATGATGAAATGAAATCCAAAGTTAAGCAACTACATATCTATCAACTAGTAATAAACTAATGAGTTAGTCAATGAAACTTAACAAGAGAGGAGTATAACTACAATGGCATAAATCAAATATTTCTATCAATCTTGTTTTATGTAACTATCCACCATTAATGCATTTTAAATTCACACCCACCACCCAAATATCAAAAATGCACATGATAGAGAAGGTTAGCACATTTAAAGCATTAGAATCAACCAAATAAACATGCATACACCATTAATCATGTCTATATACTTGCCTTTGGCTTAGTTGAGCAAAAACCCCTTTCTTAGAGTCTAGGGTTACCTCAAACCTTGCTCTTCAAACCTCCCCACTTCAAACCAAGCAAAGAACCCACTTCCTACATGCCAAAATGAAAGGGAAAACCCACTAAACCAACAATACATGCTCCTAGTGTTGAAAGAAGCAAACTACATGAGTTTAGAGAGAGGGTTTGCTTACCTATTGATGAGAATGACAAAGGAGGAAGATGAAGGAGATGATGGGGAGACTCTTAAGCCATTGGAGGAAGCATTGGAAACTCTTGGAAGCCCTATCTTGGTTGGCGGAGGAATAGGGGGAGAAGGAGTAGAGAGGTTGTAGAGAAGAGAAGGAATGAAATGAAATGGGAAATGGGGCTTTACGGTTTTAAAGGGGATTTTCTTTTAGGAATTTTGCACATAGGCCAAGTTGTTAGGGAGTTTACAAGAAAGTCCTTGGCAAATGGATATAGGGCTCATAATGAGAGTCCCTTGGGCCACCGGGCCAAGGTGGGTCCAAGTAAGTATGATATGCATGACCCACTGCCTAATGCATCACACACCACTAATCCTAATGCTTAGGCCACTAAACCCAATTAAGCACCCTAAATCTTAGTGATTAGTGATTAACCCCACTAATAAAGGCATGAGGCCTTACAGGGTTGCCTCCAAGAAAGGCTAACAAAGAAAGGAAAATCAAAGAAAACCAGAGCAGCTGGATGTCGCCAGACTTGTCCTTGCATAACTTTGTACAAGTTGGAGGTTGGTAGCCCCTTGTGGGATGTTAGGCCTCATTCTTGGCACAATAGAGATCTTTAGTGCTATTTGATTTCTATTGATTCACTCAAGTTTGACATTAGCAAGAGGGTTACAATTTTATGTTAATGTTTGCATAGATAGAGTTAATGAACAAATCTCTATCCCTTACCCACAAATTTATTTTCTTCTTCACATTTTCATTTCTATGTCCTCATAGGCATGTATGTTAAGAAGCACCCAACTAGAGTGCTCTAAAGGATCTGAGTGTTACATAAAGGATTCCATGTTTAAAATAAATAAAAAAAGGAAAAAAAAAAAACAGAGTTATAGACATCCACTACAAAGTACAAACTGATATCATCATTAGGGCTTTGTGTTTGGTTTCCAAATCAGCAAATATTAATGAATCAATTCAACTAAGACGATACTACCACTTTCTGTTTAAACAAAAACCAACAAGATACATGTGGACAAAAATAATGAGACAAAATATCAACATTACTTCCATATACTAAGTACTCATCTATCAAACACATTGCATGTGGGTTAGGAGAAATGCAACAATCAATAGCTTTGAAGTAACCATTTCAATATATAAATAAAAATTAATAGATGATAAGATTTTCTTATTCTTGGAAGTAAAAAGAAGAAAAGGTATCATTTCTATTAGACAATTTCTTTTATAAAGCATACTTCAACCAAATGCTTGTTTTAGGAAGAAAAGTACCTTTTATAGCATGATGTTCCCAATAGAGTGCTAATCCTTCTCAAAGTATTAACCTGATGTATCAGAAGTATGAAGAGAGGGAACTGACCTCACGACTTGCATTACATCACTTGTAAGTGGGAATACATTCAATATAATTTTTATATTGCTCATCCTTCGAGAGCAAGTCAACTACAATAGACTTGGTGTCTACATCTAGCAAAACATCTCTCTTAGCCATTATATGGAGAATTCCCACTACCTTTTGCATCTCATTAATTTCACAAAAACCACGAAGAATCGCTTTGAATGTGAAATGATTGGGTAAGCAACCGTTTTCTTCCATTTGAAAAAATAGCTCATAGGCCTCCTCCATCAAACCTTCTTTGCAGAGGGCTTTGATCATTATGGTATATGTAATCACATCCGGCACCAAACCATTGTCAGAGATGCCATCAAATACCTTTTTTTGAATGACGCCGTCAAATAACTTATGTGCTTTTTCCATCATCCCTTGTTTGCAAAAAGCATTTAGCATATGTTGATTGTCACGACATTAGGAAATATGTGCCTATCTATCATTTCGTGTATAATCTCTTGCCTTCTTTCCACCGGTTCAATTGCAACATCCCTGAATTAAAGAACTATAGTGACTACATCTGGTGAAACACTGTTGTTACCAACCATTTCTGAAAAGAGGCCTAGGGCCTCATCCAAAAACCGTTGTTTGGAAAGGCCATCAATGATAGTGCTGTAGGTACAAGTATCAGGCCTACATATTTCCCTCTCCATTCTTCTAAACAAATGGAGAGCAGAACTCACGTTTCCAGTCTTGCAAAGCCCATTGTAGCAAGCCCATGTATGATGGTGTATATACAATAGTGTTGGGTCTACATCTTCCCCTCTCCATCGCCCTCAGCATCTCAAGAGCAGCATCCACATGCCCACTCTTGCAGACCCATCTATGACGGTACCATAAGTAACCACATTAGCGGGGCATCCCATCTCCTCCATCTTCGTCAATAATTCAATGGCCTCATCAATTTCACCCACCTTACAAAGGCCCCCAATTAAAGTATTCCAAGTTACTGCATCGGGTTCGAAACCTCGTTTAAGGATGTCCCCAAAAATGGCGAACCCCAGATCGACCCTCTTCAATCTGCAGTAACAGTTGAGCAGAATGCCCAGAGTAAATATGTTGGGTGCAATCCCAGTCGAAATCATCCTCGGATAGAGAGAAACAACAGTGGAATAATGTTTGATCAACCCCTCTTTGCAAAGCCCATGTATGATGGTGTTATATACAATAGTGTTGGGTCTACATCTTCCCCTCTCCATCGCCCTTCAGCATCTCAAGAGCAGCATCCACCTTCCCACTCTTGCAGAGCCCATCTATGACTGGTACCAGTAAGTAACCACATCAGCGGGGCATCCCATCTCCATCCATCTTCGTCAACAATTCAATGGCCTCATCAATTTCACCCACCTTACAAAGGCCCCCAATTAAAGTAGTCCAAGTTACTGCATCGGGTTCGAAACCTCGTTTAAGGATGTCCCCAAAAATGGCGAACCCCATATCGACCCTCTTCAATCTGCAGTAACAGTTGAGCACAATGTTCAGAGTAAATATGTCGGGTGCAATCCCAGTCGAAATCATCCTCGGATAGAGAGAAACAACAGTGAAATAATGTTTGATTCTTGCCACAGCCCCTAATAGATGACTGAAAACAACAACTGGAGGCAAGGGTTTCATGAGGAGCACACGATCGAACCAACCCAATGCATCATCAAGCTTCAAATTCTCTGATTTACATCGATCGATCACAAAATTCAAGAACTGGTTTCGGCTCGATGCATCATCAGGATTCAATTCCTTTGCAGTATTAGAATAACAATAACGACTGATAATAGTAGTAGAAGTAGTACCCTTTTTTAGTGCAGCCATGGCCGTTCTTGAGCGAGAAAGTGAAGGAATCGAAGAGGCCACCGACGCCATTTTCTGTTTTTTTTTTTGGTTGGTGAAGAAGAATGCTTCTCTGATATGAGCTCTAGCCTCGAGCTCTGTAGGCGTCCTGTCCTGTTTCTTTCGGGAGACGAAAAGTCGTTCCGGGTTAGAAACGCAACACTATAATTTTTAGGGCACGGAGAGGGATCCTACCATCTACATTTTGTTGGGTCCAATAGTTGTAACTTTTTTGGCAAATTTCTAATAATCTATGAGAAATCAAGGGTTGTGCTTTCATTCCATAGCTGTTTTGATCTCTCTAAAGAATTTGAACGGCTCGGATCTTCCAAATGGCCTCACATAAATAAAAAATAAATATTTGAATTTGATATTTCTTTTCCACGTATTTCAAGATTTATAGTGGATCAATGGCTGAAATTTGACCGCCTGGCTGTGCTTGGTCTTCTTAAGATGAAGTATGGTATGGAGCATGACTTGGGGGCCCACATAAACCAAAAAACTGAAAAACACGGATCGTCAAAAATCCCTTCTTTAATACTGTGGCAAATCAATGGTCACTATTTTTTTGCCATTTTCTCATCATCCATCATTATTCATGTTGCCAGATTTGACTGGCCAGACGTTTGAGGCCTTTTAGAGCAATTGAATGGTTCTGGTTCAACATAAGAGGCCCACAGAATTTCAGATCTCGTGATCCAATGGTTTGGATTTCTATGTTAGTGTCTCAAGATATATGAAAAATCAACGGTTGATTTTTGACATATGAGCCTTTTTGGGGATTCTAAAGATGATGAATGGTTTAGATCATGATTGTGGGACCCATAAAATAGAAAATCACAAAAAAGGTTAACCCAAAACTACCGTCCGGTTACTGTCGCTCCGCAAATGCACGCGCGCGTAGCTTTCTCCTTTCCGGCAGGACTTGATTCATATCCTTCATATAAATTGCCCCAAAATCTTAATCTCACCCATTCAAATTCTTTATTGACTCATAAAACCCCTAACTAATTGATTAATGGACTTTCAATCATTTGGTCACCTCGAAGAACTAGACCTGAAGGATTTGGATAAAAATCATTTTTTTTTACCCAAGTGATAATTGGGTCTACACTCAGTCAGGCCTATTCCAAATTTTCCATGCCCAAAATGATGCGTTTAGTCAAAGTATCATTGATTTAAATTTTGTATATATCATGCACAAAAACCATGTGCAAAACATATAGTAGAAGGCTTTATCTGCAACCTCTTCATTACAAATTCAACATCAGTACCCGAATGGCAGTTCTTTTCTATTTTTATGAAAATTGAGTGGTTTGCTCCACAAAAGACCCAAGTTGAACCCAACCTGTTTACATCCCTACTTATGATAACGAAGATTTTATAGCTCACAAGAACAAATTAAATGGAGATGATTTTCTTATGAACTTAACCACAAACCTTATTTTCTAATATTCTCAATGTACAAGCCAAAATAGAGTGAAGATAATGAATTAAATAGCACCCAATTCAATGTACGAGGAGAGTCTTTTTTCCTTCACAACTTTAACATTTCAATATTTCCAGCCATAGCAAACTTGAAAAGAATTGTATTACAACTAATTTGATGCATGGAAAATCTGCAGCATCCAACTTTGCCATTTTATGTTGAATGTAGATTTTATCATTTATTCTGTTTATCAACCATATATTTCATAGCAATCAATTGGAAGCTAGAATTGTCCAATATGTGATTATTTTCTGTATATGGTCATTGAGGTCGGGTCTCGCAAAGCCTATCTGCATATTAACAGTTTAGTGGTACAATATGAAAACCTAGGCAAACTGTAGAACTTAGCACAGGGAAAAGAAGCTAGTTTGGATATAGGAAGGATATTTTCATTGAAATATTTAAGGTCCCAGTCGTCAACAAATACAGGTGCACTACACCATAAAAGCTTCCTACTTATGAGAGTTTTTTCTGCCTCTGCCCAAAACTTTGACTCCAAGTTTAACCTCCAAGTAGATGCATTATTGCTACAAATGACAGGAAAGAATCCTCGCAAGCTGAGATTTCGGGACACCCAAAAGAAACCCAAAGGAAATGAACCATATAAAAGCATTTGGTTCTCCTTTGATTTTTCAATTATATCGTTCGTCACTCACACCATAACCCGCCACCAGTTAGTCAAGGTCATTAGGGGAATTAATGGTTGCCAAAGACCAAGTCACCGTTCTTTTTAATTCTCTTCCTGTTTTTTAATGTGCACAAGCATGGGACTTTGAGGAAGCCAGCTTATAACTGTGTTCCCAAACATTTGTTGGCTCCGCCTGGGCATGAGGAACATGGCGAGGATGCTTCTCTCTCTTGTCTCCTTTTATTTGCTTCAACATAGGTATCAGAGCCTTCATGCACTCAGCAACTGCATTTGGATTTCCTGGCATATTGATAATCTGATTACAAGCACCTAAGGAATGGTTAGATTCAAACAACAGAACATTTACAAAAAAGAAAAAGTGGCAAAATAGAATTAGAAGAAAATGGCATCCCTCGCGCAAAAGTATAAAATAAGATGGAAAAGAGTAAAGAATACAATCATATATTATAAGGTGCAATTGGCCTGATTGCACCACTATCCTCACTTATCAAACACGACCTCAAACTTGAGGAATCCCCCATATCTTTTGTTAAGCCTGCCCGTTCCAAGTGCCTATTGGTAAAAACCAATTTCAGCTACTTATGCATAACAGTGAGGAGATGCGGGGTGGGGCGGGTGGGCAATGTAGAACTGGAGAGAAATGGGGGTAGATCAAACAAACCTGAAAATTGGCCTCACGCCAAACTCCAATCCATGAGGCAAAAGAGAAGATCTCTCACAACTAGAACTAGCAGGAGAATTAGAAGTTGAAGAAGAACTCGTGAACTCGATTTTCTTATTGATAGTCATTGTCTAAATCATTACAAGCCTCTCCATATATACAACCAAAAGAAATGAAGGAAAAGAAACTTTCTAAAATTGATAAAAGAAGGAAAGAAGAATAAACTTTTTAAAATTGATAAAAGAAAGAAATAAAAAAGGAACTTTCTAAAATTGATAATTCCTCCCATGTGGAACTTCCTAGCGTGGGGCCTTCAATACGATTGCACACATGGGGCCCGAAGTCCATCGTATGCATGATCCAAAGAGATCCAACCATTGGATATTGCAAGAATGGTAATCCAACGGTGGATTTTCAATATCTTGGCGATCAATGTCTGTATGTGCATCATTAAAAAAACACAACTCTAAATAAAATAAAGATAGATGGGCTGGGCCCTAAGGCGGGTTGACCCATAGGGACCACGGGTCTATCCTGCATCAGCTACTTGCTATCTCATAATCATTTCCCTTCTCATAAATTTCGGGAAAACTCACTAGAACAAGTCAGGTTGTTTATATTTCTTTTGTGAGAAGTGAAGTTTCAAATAGTTTTTAAACACACAGGTCTCAATAAAAATATCCTAGGAGAATGGGTGGTATCAATATTTAAAAAGGGAAAACCAATATTTAGAGGGAATCTTACACTGATCAAATATATCCTGTCAAATGTCTTTATGTATCAAATAGCAAAAGAGAAGCATCGGAAATCCAATGGAAGGATATAATAGTACCAAAAATAATTGTACGTTATTCATAAAATGAGAGAAAAGCTGCTATCCAATTGTCACAAGAAGAACATTGTACATGAGCAAACTCCGATATGGACAAACCATGAGATTGTCTTTCGCCTTTATTGTTCAAGGAAAGTGCTTTAATGAAAATAATTTTGTATGCTACCACATTTTTATTTGCAATGCAGGAAAGGGAGAAGAAGAGACCTAAGAAAGCTGTTTGTAAGGGCAGATCCCCACAAAAAAATGCTTGAATCGAAGTTGTTACAGCCCGGATCTCACTCGGATCCACCATCTCATGGTTCACAATTTTTCGAGCTTGTCCAACTTGCCTCCAATAGAGTTGATCTTTTCAACTCCTCCATGCTTCATGAGACCACAACTGCCAATTGTAGAGATCATGTCTCCTTCACTGGAATATCCTTCTCAAGCAACAACTTTAGAAATCATGTCCACTCCCTCACATGAAGGACCTATCCAGGAACCAATTCTAGAAATCATGCCCGAGTCACATGAAGACCCTTTCCAGGCACCAATTCTAGAGATCATGTCCACTCCCTCACATGAAGGTCCTTCTTAGGCAATAGTGGTTTCTACTCCAACCACCTCAATAGAGTCAATAGTTTGGAGGATCAAACGATTGCCCTGCATGAAGAAGATACCAATAAAATTTGAAGACTACTCACATTCGCTAGTGCAGTCGGGTTATCAATTGATTGCATTGGATAAGTTCTTCATCAAAGGTTTTAGGAAGTTGTATAAAAAAAGGTTGCCTAACATGCACCTATGTGTGACTTGATTACTTTACATGTCTTTAATATTTTCTTTTCATTAATGGGTGATCTTTTACAACGTCACTGCAAGGCGGAATTGGACGTATATTGTACACTAGTGTCCAGTGATGACCTCTACAAAGCCTTAGAAGAAGGGACGTGGTTGTGCACCAACATCATGTACTATTGGTTTGAGATTTTGGGTGAAAGGTGTCGAGATGCATATTTGTTTGATCCTAGTGTTTCGGTAAGTGAATTAAATTTTATGACTATAAATTGATATACTTGTGTTGTGTATTAACTTTCATGGGAAATACATCTAATGCCAATTACAATAACAAGCAGAGTTGGTGGCAGGATAAGGACATGTGTCATCACGCTGATCTGAATATATTTGGTCCGAATGGTGAAAATGTGTAGTTGGCGCGAATGTACATAACACTAGTTTTTGTACTACACCATATAAATCATTTCACCTTACTTGTAGGTTACACAGATGAGAAGAAATGGGAGTTTTACAACAGCTCATTCAGTGATCATTACTCTCAAACCAATTGTGAGAAATTCGTAAGTATATGTGAACTATGTTTTTTCAATGTATTATCCTCCCTCTCCCTTTATACTTCAAAATTTGTCCAACTGACCACCGCTATTTTGAATGTTTGCTGCATGTCTGTAGATCGACTATTTGAATGAGAAATTTAGCGACTATGGCTGGGCAGATCCATATTTGTGGACAACAAATGCGATTTCTAACATTCCTCATCAAGACAATGGCAATGATTGTGGTGTTTTCACGCTAGCGTTCGCAGAGCATTGCATTTTCCGCAGGCCGACCAACTTCACCCAAGCCGACATAGCATGTTATAGAAGTAAGATAGTGGTAAGACATTTTCAAAAGGAGTTGGGAAAAGAACGCTTACAAAGTGGATCTAAAGAAACTGTTGAGCGAGTTGTGGCAACCAATGCAGCTCTGTTCGTGTTGAAAGATGAAGTCTCTTTTGTGTTTTCTTTGTTACTTAATCGCATGAGTTTTTTGGACAGTTGTATCTCAACCTTTGGGTTGTTAATGCCCATTTTTTTGGGACAGTTGAAAGTGGATTGTGAATTCTGAATGCTTAAGGTGAATTGTATAGTTGATGTCAGGATGGTATCAGGTTTTATGACATTTTGTTATTGTGCCCGTTGGGACTTGGTTCTATATGTTAATAGAAAATTGATTATCACCATTTTCACTATTACACAGTTTTTTGGACAATTGTCTCTATTCCCATTTGTTACATAGGTGAATTGTAGCTTTGATGTTAGGGAGGGAATCTAGTTCTACCCACAATTTCTTATTATGCTCGTCGGGACATGGTTCTGTATGTTAATAGATTCAGGGCTTTCAATTCTGAAAGTGACAAGGCATTCTTCATACATGAAATGTGCAGGTGACACTAAAAACTGCTTGCTCCCAAACCTCCTTGTAGACTGTAGTTCACTATTTATTCACTTTCTTGCACATGAATCCTGTTGGGAGGCCACCATTGATGTGTTGAAGGTGTTTTAAATGTCAAAGTTTTCTGTACACTATCTATTCAAGAAACATCAAATATCCCCTCACAACTATTGAGTGGGGATATCCCCTCCCAACTGTTTTATCTCTTAGAAAAGAACCTGTCATAGGAGGGGATATTGCCGCTCCTCAGATATAAACTTCACACATTGAGCAGGGATATCCCCTCACATAATAGATGAAGTTGACCAGTTTCATCTCTTAGAAAAACCTATTAGTGATATCCCCTTACATTAAACCATTAGACACTGCACATCTGGTATTCACAACACATCCTCCACTCACATTACACCAAATTCTTTTTTTTTTTTTTTTTGTAAAACCCACATTACACCATTACATTCCACCATTTGTACAACCATTTCCACATTCACATCCTCCACCCACATTTCACAATTCCACTAGTTTGAGCAAGTTCAGAGTCACATAGACTAGTAAAATCACAAAAAAAATTGCTCATATGATCTCGACGCAAAATGGTGCTTTTTTAGCATTCACATTAACCCATATAGATCATGCTGCTTTTTTCACTATTTATTCACTTTCTTGCACATGAATCCTGTTGGGAGGCCACCATTGATGTGTTCAAGGTGTTTTAAATGTCAAAGTTTTCTGTACACTATCCGTTCAAGAGACAGATCAAATCTGATGAATGCTGAAAAATTCTACGTATGAAAAAACTATGCACATGCCTGTTTTCACTGAACTATACAACCTCCCTAAGATGATCTAAACCTCAATATAATGGATGGAATTTGAACCTTGATGATGCATGAATCCAACAAAAAAAAAAAAAACAGAGAGCAAAAAGCTTTTAAAACGAGAAAGTTATGACTATTTAAAGATGCCAAATTGAAAATGCAGTGCTGCTGAAATCCGAATATGCCTTGTTGAGTATCCCTGTTTGTGCAACTGTTTGACCCACTTCCTGAGGTATTTTTTGGCTGAGATTTTGTAGTCTCAAAGTTCTTATTATACACTATAAATCTGCTATTTTTTAGGACAAAACAACCACATTTTCCTATTTTCAACTCGCGCACTTTTGGAACACAGTCAGACTGAAACAGTGCTGTCTTTTTCAATAGGATTTGGCATTCTTAATCAACCATTAGACACTGCACATCTTGTTTTCACAACACATCCTCCACCCACATTACACCATTACAGTCCACCATTTGTACAACCATTTCCACATTCACATCCTCCACCCACATTTCACAATTCCACTAGTTTGAGCAAGTTCAGTGTCACATAGACCAGTAAAATCACAAAAAAAAAAAAAGCTCACATTAACCCGACACAAAATGGTGCTTTTATAGCATTCACATTAACCCATATTACATCCTGTTTCTTTTTTCAAAATGTTACAAAAACTATGAAAATTCATATGTGAAATGCACAAATCAAGGATTCACCTGTGGATTGCGACATCTCTGGCGGTTGTGTCCCCTTTGTTTATAGATTGAACAGGTAACCACCCTACGTTGCCGGGTCCAATCTTCGGTTCGAATCCTATTCTTTTTGGGGCGACCAGGTAATACGTGGAGGTAATACTCTTTCGTCTGACCTATGCTCCCATTGTCTTCTATCACATGTAGTATGCAAAACCTCATTGTACGCAATTCGAAAAGTAGATGTAAAGAACCATTGCTCGCAGAAATCGTAAGGATTTAATTTTCTTATTTGCATTGCCGCTAGTGCATGTGAACAAGGGATTCCTCGCAATTCCCACTTGTGACATGTACATTTCCTCTGATCCAGATCAACCACATCAATGAACTCGGCGGATTGAACCTGAAATTCTACGAAATCGGCAACACGAACATGCACTTGGCGAGATTCTTTAGCCTCGTGGCTTAGCATTTTTTCCGCCCATGGAGTTAGCCGAGTATTAATCAATTGAGATTCAAGTTGACATTTTTGGTAGAATTCCATAAGCTTGGCACGTATCTCTTCCACTTGTGTTGTTATGGGGAGCACACATATGTCCTTCAAAAGACTATTCGTGCACTCGGCAGCATTGCTTGTGAGTATATCATAACGTCGTCCTGCAATGAATGAATTTGCCCAGTGTTCTTTCCCAATTGCGTGAATGTAATTATAAGCGAGTTCATCAACAGCTCGAATATCATTCATGTATGCCTCATACGCACATGGCCTATATGACTTTGCAGTAAGCCAAAATTTCCTAACAATAGCATCATCTTTGAAACTCCCCTTCACATTTTTAGCAATGTGATGACAACAATAACAATGTCGTGCACTTGGAATGGTGCTGGCAAGAGCAGGTACAAGCCCTTTTTGTCGGTCAGACACAATGGTCAAATTCGGGGGCTCATCAAGGGCAAGAAATAAATTTGCGAGGAACCACTCCCAACTGTCACGCCGTTCAGCATTGACGAAGGCAAAGGCAATAGGAAAGAGCTTATGGTTCCCATCATGGGTTACAACCACTAATGACACACCTGGATACTTACCTCGAAGGTGTGAACCATCAACAGCAATCATCAGCCTCAATGACGACAGGAATGAACGGATGCATGGTCCGAAAGCCCAAAAGAATCTCTGGAAGGTGTCGTCATCTGCCATTTTAATATTTGTCACTGTACCTGAATTTGTCTTCTTCAATTCAATGCAATAGAGAGGGAGAATCCGGAAGGACTCTTCATACGATCCTGGAATTGCTCGAAGGGCTATATCCTTTGCTTTGTGTGCCCTCCTATAAGTAATAAGACATTCAAACTCTGTTTGATACTCATTAATGATCTCCTTTGGTGTCAACTTATTATTAAATCGGACCCTATCTAAGATGAATTCTGCGATCAGTTCTGCAGACGCTTGCCGATGTGACATGCCCATCATTGGCTTCGAGCAAGAATGTGTTGGATAATACGTTCGTACTTGAAATTGTGGCCCAGATTCCACCATGGAAGTATGAATATGCCAAAGACAGTTATTATCACTGCAACGGTTTGTAACTTTGGTGCGGTTCGTCTTCAAGTGCTTCAGAGTGAAATTATTGTAAATTGCAAATTTTGCTAGAGTTTTGCGGAAAGTGTCGCGATCCGTAAACTTTCTCCCTAACCACATCCCTCGTGTAGACATCTGATATGACTCCATAATTTGCTCTAGAGGAACCATGGTGTCCTCTAAGGTAGCATTCGGCACAGACATTGAGACGTTCGCATCATTTACTGGGTTAGCAAGTTTTGCATTTGGGCCCTTAACGCCTATTAAGTTTCTATCCAATGGTACATTATCAACTGCCTCTTCATCCCCCTTTTCTTCAACAACACGGTCAGCTTCTTTAGGTTGCTCATTGACATCATAAGTAGGTGCCACCGAGAAATGAATATCATTGTCTTCATGAAGATTTATTGTGGGATATTCCTGCACAGGTGTATGAACCTTCTATTCTTTGATGTTTTCCATCCACATATTACACCCATTGCGACTTGTCCCAATTAAACCCATTCGTTGAAACCTTCAATACGACAAAAACATAAGAATTAAAAGTTGTACGTACTTGACAAAATAGGGTACTTTTTTTTAGCATTATCAAATTTCTAAAGAGTACATGTACCTGGATTGGTCTTGAGGTGGATTAGTTGCTTTCTCCTTTGCACTTTTGCTAACGTATAAATATAACCCATTCATACTTTGTGATGCTCTAAACATTGCCTTCACATCCACATCTTATTCTATAGTAATATACGAGAATGCAATTCCATTGTGAAAAAGGTATTGTAAAGTCAGCTTCTCACCAGGTTCTTCCCACTTAAGATACTTCAAGTGCAACATTAAGCAATGATGTATATGACATGTCATTGGAGAGATACCTCATCTTTTGTTTTCCATTTTTGTAAGAAGGATGCGTACTATCATAATCAATCTCTCCATCATAGTGGAATATGGTCAAAGCTTCATCGTCTTGCATCCTATTGATACATGATACAAATAATTTGACTTGTATTAGCAACCTTATAAATTGAAATAACTTCATAACTTATAATAGAAAAAAAAAGTTAAAAATACCAACGAGGACATACCATTAGCAACTTAACTTTTGATACCTTTTAACTGTTTGCTTCTATGTATCATGGTTGGGTCACTATGTATATCAAGAGATTATGACAGAAAATAAAAAAAGAAATTCTCCACATGGTAAATTACATATTCTAAACTTCTTTGGTAGAATTAAATATTCTTGTTGAAACACAACAAAGGAGGACTACAACAATATGAAAAAACAAATGAAAACCAAGTGGGATGTATTATCCATAATAAGACCTGTGGAAGTGGTATTGAAAGACAAATGTGTTATTTCAGTAATAGTGGAACCTGGGTTTGTAGTGTGTAGAAGATGAATAAATGTATCAGTAAACCAGGGTCTCCATGCCTATGTGAACTACCAATGGAATTGACCAAACTCCTTAGTGGAGTATAAACTACTCACTAAAGAAATTATAGGTTTGAATACAAAGTTTTAAAAAAATGATTTGAAACCCTCAAACCCATATATTATGTTCTAGGGTTGTGTATCTACCAACCTCTTCAATGGAGTCCAACTTCCCCCTTAATAGAGTCCAACTTCCCCTTTAATGAAGTAAAATAGCTTAAATACCCAAAAGGTCAAATGAAAGAGAAAGGAGTTGCAGACAAACCTCGTTCTTACCAGAAAAAGGCAGACTGGGAAAGGAGAAAATGGCAGAACGAGAAAGGAGAAAGGAACCCGTAAGATATATATGAGAAAACACGAGCGGCGTTATCGCCGTTCATTTGATATAAGTAGTGGCGCTAGCGCTGCACATGAAAAGCAACAAACAAATAAACCAAAAATGGCCCTTGGGACCACTCCGAGCCATAGAAGTCTAATGTTTCCTTTTTGATCTATACCATATTTAGGGGGATTTTTTTGGTAAAATCCCCAAGTTTTGTTAAAAAGAAAACTACAAAATCTTATGTAAAATCATATAACCTTTTTATCGAACTTATACTGTGTGTTATTTCTGACAAGTTGCTTCCTTTATACCATGGTTCAAATCCTGGTCCTTCCCATGATGGGTGGAGTGATTGCTCCAAAAGTGGGTTGGCTTCTGCATACATCCATTTAATAGTGTCCCTAAGTTGTGAGGTCAAATTCAAAACTCACATAAGCTTAATCTTGCATAGATTATTTTTTTTTAATGAATGCTTTGTTTTAAGAACTGGATAGTACAGTGGAATGATCAGCTGCTCATTTGGTCAGGTCTTCATTTCATTGTCTATGTCACACAAATTGTGGAAGTCAGATTATCTAATGCATCGAGATTGTGAATTTATTCTCTAGAACCTTAAATCCTACTAGCTGTATGTGTGCGGTCTAAAACCAATGATCCAATCATATATCCTAATGATTGTACTTCTGTTGTAAATTTTTTGTTTTTATTTTTCAGAAATCATCCAATAGGGCCCTTGTTACTCGTATAATTTTGTATTTTACACTTCTTCCTCCTAAAGTAGACCATTTGGAGCTCGAGAGCTTTGTTTAAGGTTTCAAGTAGAGTCTTTTCTGTTATTGAACCTGATGTCAGTCTTTTTTCTGCCCCAGAAGCGATGGTAAAAATAAGAATGTTGGGCAGGTGAGGTAAAGCCATCTCATCGGGCTTGTAATCATGTATTGGCTTATGCTGGGCTGCAAACAAGCTGGGCCAGCTCAATTCTAGTTGAGCCTTAGAGCTTGCTAAACCAAGCCCAGCTTGGATATATTGCCCCATGTCCCAAACTTAAGCTTGGCGTTGGGCACACCTCGAGCTTTAGTTCGATTGTTAATGGGCTTGACTTGACTGGAGGTGGATGTGGCCAGTTTGATTAATGGACTTGTTAATGTTCTGGCTCATGTAATTGGTGGTGGTCGTTGGATTTTCTATCCATTTCAACTCGAGTTTGTGCTTGGCTCATTCTGATTCGAGCTTGGGCTTCCTTAATAAAATGCAGAGTTTGAGCTTGGCTTGTCAAGCTTGAATATAGCTCAAGCTTGTCCAAGCTGACCTCCACTAGGCTTATTGGCACCCTAAACCCATGCCTTGCCTGTTCTCCATCCATTCCCTCTCCTAAAGGGGATGCAAATCTTGCAAGTGTGATAAGGGGTGCATTTCAGAAGAAGGGTCATCTCCAAGAACTGTACAACAAAATAGAGAACTTTCAATAGGGAAGTAATCCAATTTTAGGGAGCATTGAACATAACCCAGTTCTTGTATATCATAATATACAAAATAATTACAGTAGTAGTAACAATTACAAAAAGGGGAATTGAGTTTCACAATTACAGGGTCGTCCGCAAGAACAGTACAACAAAATAGACAACTACCAAGAAGAGGGCTATCTGGTATGCATCTCTCTGAAAGCCATCATCTCTTAGGAAAAACTGAAACAAAAACAACAGTACATCAGGTGGGGTTCACAAATAGGTATTTTTTCAGAAAGACATTATTCAAGTTTTCTTAATTATATTTTTTACTTTTTCTGTAACTCTATCCTTGAATTTGCAACCACAGCACTACTAACACTAACAGGTGCCTGGTCATTCACAAAGACATTTTTTCTATTTGTACTTTGGCAAATCTATACCTAAACTCAAGTAGCCCAGTGGCAAGGCACCTCAGAAGTGATGTATGCTTAACAAATATCATGAGAAATGCAATGGAAGAAAGCTACTGCATATGACCAATTTTGAACTAACTTCTATACTCCGTTGTCATCCTCATCGTTGTCGTCGTCATCATCGAAGCCTTACCCATCTACCTGGCCCAGCTTCTTGAGTTTGAACCTTGAAGCATTTACTTAACCCTATCTAGCTTTCACACGAATCACACCATTAGGGAACATACTCCTAGCTTTAAATTTGATAAATGCAACAGATATGATGCACGTAACTCAATTTGGGAAGGTGATAAAAAATAAAAATAATAATAAAAATAAAATCTTAATGAGGCAATACAGTTGACATCATTTACTAAATGGTACCGGAAACAGACTGGAGTAAGGTTCTTCTGATACCGATCAGTTAGGATATTGGAAATTAGGTCGTATACTGAAAGTATCAGAAAGGGGTTAAGTTACTCATAAAATCATTGTGTGACTCAAGACAAGATTTAGTCCATAATCCTATCAAGTCAAATCTTGAGGTAAACTTTTCTTAATGCACGTATTGGAACACATACAAGGAAGGATAGCTTGTCATATAATGCAAAAACAATAATGCCATTATATTGGTGGGTCTAAAATTACAGATAACGAAGACCTAGGATATTTAACTTTTCAAGAAATTTGATTGGTATTCAATTATTAAAATTATATTATTTTTTTTACAAAAATAAAAAAACCTGAAAATAAAAAAAAGGAAAAAAATTGAAAAACAATCAATATACGTTGGAATGATCTATGGGAAACCTAGATCTAACAATATGAAGCTATTTTCAAGTTGTTTCATGAGTTTTCCATAAGTAATAATGTTTTTTTTTAAATAACATAAATCCGAAAATAAAAATAAAAATATATAAAAAAGAAAAGAAAAGATATACATGCAAGATCAAAAGGAAGCATGGATCTACAAGAAAACAAGACAATGATGCCATTATGTTGTGATTCATAGAATCATAGTAGTTAGAGAGTGATAATCTCAAAAGTTGAAAAAAATCACAAAGAAATGCATACCTAGATGAAGAATCTTGTTTAGATTCCTTAGAATAGTTGGATCTTTTGATTTGGTAGCAAGAATCTTGATAAAAAGAAGTTAGGACCACTGGAGGGCAGTAAGAGGGTTTTACAGTAGTGAAAGTGGAGAAGAGAAGGAAGAGAGATGTAAAAAAACCCAAAAAGTCGTCTGGGGAGGGTTTTTATAACCTAGCGCTTCGTAGCGGACGCCACACAAGCCGCCATGGTTGCGACGGGCGAATTTCGGTCGTAGCGTGGTGGTGTCAACCGCTACGGCCGATATAAGAGCACACTGAGCTGGTAGTAAACAGACTGGCATAAATCATACATCAGAGCACACTGAGCTGGTAGTAACAAACTATTATTTCCCACATATTCAAGTTAAAATTAACAGATGTCTTAGTTACAAACCCAAAAGAAAAAGGCTGATAAAGCCATACTAAAATATCCAACTAACAGAGATACTACCCTCAAATATTTGATACGAACTCCGGTGCCAAACTTGACATCTAGATGATATCAATGGACAGCCTCTCACGTCAGACCGGCGGTCCCACCGCCTCCTCGGATCAAACACCTACAAACAGAAAAGAAGAAAACTGGCACCAAACAGAAAGGGTCAGACACGACGGTCTGGCAAGCAAATAAACAAATAATATGAACAAAAGGAACATACATAAAACCTGACGAAATCATCGTAAAACCAAATAAGTAGTCTAAACAATAATGACAATAAAGCATGCTAAAATGATCGAAAGACCGAACATAAATATCAAAACAAGTAAGAGAACAATATGATAAACGATCGATATCGTAAACATTAACTAAATCAAAACATAAAGAGTATAACCCATAAGAATCATAAAACAAAGTAATATGCAGATAAAACCTAGGCGACCACAAATAGCTAAATCCTCCTATCACCGAAGTAATAAGAGCAAACAGAGCGTAGCCACTGAACGTGGTACTAAAAATGGGATCGGAACCGTAGCCATACAAATGGGACCGGCAGATCAAAGTATCCGAACCGTAGCCATACAAATGGGACGACGGCAGATTATTACCGATTGCCATGGTTCGGTACAGACAGAATCCAAGCTGCGCTAGCGGAGCAGAATAAAGATCCCAAGCCGGGTGATTCAGCCCGACAAGGTGACCCATAAGCCTAGTGGTGCCTTTAGTTTTCAAACTCAAACAGATACAAAATCTAACATAATACTAATCCCTTTGGCTCAGGGGCTCGCACCACATAGCTCTGGCCCCGTCTTGCCTCGGGGTTTTGTTTTCGGAATCATAGCCTCTTGG
>CM022946.1:25211881-25318708 GCA_012931725.1 Litsea cubeba
TAAAACAGGTACTAAAGCATGAAAATTGACAGATCTAGCCTTTGACATGTTCCATTAAACATTACTGAGAGAAAGCAATAAATTCTGCAAGTTGCTTTTCATATTTTAAGGATAAATTAGGAAGTTTTCCTTCACTAACATGAACATATGTAATAGGAAAAAAAATGACTACAGTGAATGAGAAGATGGACTACAAACAATGAACATATTTGGTTAACAATAAAAACAGAAAAAAAGAGGAAATGAATCTCAGATGCAAGGAGCATCCTTTTGTGGCAGAAAGCAATATACTCATGTGACCCAATAAATATAATGTAGGCTCCAATAAGTCAAGACTGAGGAACAAAGATAATGCAAAGTCACAACTCAAGAGACTGTTCATAGCTTCAATATTTATAGAAGGAAGCAGCAAACAGAATCCAGTATTAGCAAAAGGAGGATCAAAACAGAGTATTTTCTGTTGTTGCTTGGTGCTTCAAAATAGACTGGTGAAATGATGGCCCATGGTACCGAACATTCACCTGATGGATAGACTGTTCCTTGAAATAAAAACTTGATATGATAGGAGACAGTATATACTATTATAAAATGGGAGAGATGGTAGATTGTCAAAGAAAATGGGACTTCTTTTTTTTTTGTAGAAAAGAATAATGGAACTTGGGAAAGGAAATCCTACCATTCAGATGAAGAGTATTATACTAAGAAGATTGGAGTTAGTAGTATGAATCTCAAACAATTATGGGATGAAAATGTGGTATTAAACAGGCAGCCAGATATATACTATGGTGGTCTAAGAGGTAAAAAGGTTATATTCATACGAAAACTTAGTAGAGGAATACAGAAGTGTAAAAATCTTTTTTTCTACTTATTTGTTTCTTTTTTTTTTTGAATCACAACCTTTTAATGCAAGAGGGCAGATTACAGTAAAAGAGAACCATTGTGAAAGGCTATTTCAGAAGATCTAACAGAATGCAATTCGGACTAAGAGATGCTAAGAAATTTACAATTAAAAGGCTGGAAACGGTCAGGTACAAAGACACCTTAGATTACACAAAGAGACATAGAAGAGATCGATAATAATATAATATTCTGATAAAATCAATTTATGTATGATGTTGGTTATCAGATTAGCAATGCCGTCAGTCTTGAAATGATATAAATATTTATTAAAAATCACTATTTATTGTATAAGGGGTAAGAAAAGTATCCAAAGAAATTTGAGAGAGAGAGAGAGAGAGTGCAGGTAAATGTATTAAATGATGAGGCATAAAGTGAAGCGTTCCAATTTCCCAATGAGGGGGCTCAAATTTCATAAGCACATCTTTTCTAACAGTAATTGCATAAAATATGAAGTATATAAAAGCAAATAGAAAAGAGTCATGCTCTAGCTACATTAAGCCTTTTAATCAGTTTACTAAGGTCGACTTAACTGTTGTTACAACAGTCTTAATTTTTTTATTTAATTAAAAAAGCTTTCAAGTTCTTATAATTACAATATGCCCCTTGTTTTTGAGATGTTCAAGCTACATTAAGATTTTTAATCAGTTTACTAGGGGTTGACTTAAGTTAACTGTTGTTACAACAGTCTTTAACTTTTTTTTGAAAAAAAAATTCAAGTTCTTAAAATTAAAGTCTGCCTCTTGATTTTTCTCAAAACAAGATGTGTTAACGGTTGTTCATGTGTGCCCCCACATTCAGAGCATGACTAAAGCACATGCTTCATCTGGGGTATGCATCTCAAATATGCATCATCTAATGAGGGCCCCAAATGTAAGTTACGCTTCACACTTGAGCCTGAAGGCGCTCTGGGGAACACTTTAACCTTGGCATATGCCTCACATGCCTATAAAAGGATCTGGCTTGAACCCTAGAGCATTTTGGGAACACTTCCTCCCTCAGGTGAGCCTTGAGGCGTAAGCCTCGAATGATTTTAAAATGCTAGCGTCGGTCAGTAGGTTAGAGTACTTGAGTATATTTAACGATTGGCAATGCTATGACCAGATAGTAAATCTCTACACAATTTGTCATCATCATCTACTTAGCACCTCATCCCATCAATCTGGGATTGGCTTAATGTAACTTCAAAATAAGCCTTCTGTATTTCCTATCTTTCTAACCGTGGTATATGAAGGTGAGATTCGCATGTTTGTATATGAACACATATAAAACTTGCTGATGATAATGGGAGAGAATGCAAATACAAGAAAAAGATATAAAGATAAAAGCACATCAAGATATGAACTTTTTAAGCACTGGCTATGGCACACTCGGACTCATCATCACTTCTCCATGACTGGATGGCCAACTTAACCTTCATCATAGCCTTATCCCATATATTAAGAGTTACCTTTGTAATTCTATAATTTAATGTGTTTCCTTGCTACTTCCTTCAAGGTATGAATTGGTATCCTCCTCCTAGGTCCTTGAACGAACTGGTATACCTTCAGCAACACATCGTACAATGGCTATTTCTGATGTTCTATCTACGCGATCGACCAATCTTGAATGACATGCATTGAAAATTTTCTACTGAATATACCCAAAGATTTCCTCTTATATATTCATTGCCAGTTCGATTCTTTCATGTAACTTGGCAGTTGGAACATCCATCTTAGCATGTGCATCTTAGTCACAATAGCAGAACCTCTACCACGATTACCAGGATCCAAACCATTATATTTATTACAACCATTGCGTAACATAGATAAAAATCCTAGCTATCTATTATTGGAGATGTCATGAACTAGGAGAAGAAAATATCATTTTGAGGAATTTTATTGAACTGTTCAGGGGAAAATCCATCACCTGAGTAACAAAAGCAGAAGCACTGCGCCCAAGCCCAGAAGAACGTAATCCAGCAGTTGGAGGATCTTGTCCATAGAGTGATAGCCCAGCATGTGGAATTGGATGTTCCACTTGAGTTTCACGATCAAGAAATAAAGACTCCCTCTTAAATGAAAGAGGATAATCACTGCTGATCTCAGTTTGTAAAGGTGTATGGATCAAGGATGGTGGTTTATCAGCCCAGGTCTCCTTAGCACGATCTTGAGGTACTGATGCATTATACTGCAAAATGGGACATGACACATCTGTAAGTTAAATAAAAAGATATTATCTATCCGATTCAGCAAGGAAACAAACTTACAGTCTTCTCAAATAATGGAATAACACTGTGATCAACCAAAAACTTCCGAAGATGTCCAAGAGATGCTTGAAGTGCTGTGAGAACATTCAAGGACTCGCCCTGTATCTCTAATATTCTTTCATCTGAGCTCACATAGAATGGCAGTTCATCTAGCACAACAGATTCAAGTGTCATATATAAGTATGGGTTCTAGACAAAGATATGCATGAATGAAGATTTGATTCCTATGATTATATACTATTCAAAAGAAGGAAAAAAAAAAAAAAAGGCAAAAAATTTATGACTATGTTTGACACATACCACCAGTGAGCACCCGCATGGACGCACCAGTGCTCTCTTGAATTGACTTAATTACTGATCCTTGTTTTCCAATAATATTAATTGCTTGTGAGGAGGACACCAACAATCGGACCGAACACAATCCAGTGGATGCTAAACCTGTACCATCACTTTCATCCTCGGGAATTCCATTGACACGCTTGAACACTCTTATAACAGCAGCTATGGCGGGAGAGATTTCTGCATCTGGTTCTTCTTTCCCAGATATAAGAACCTAAAAGGAAAAGGGGGAACAAATCACAAGAGACCATGCAAAGGGGGTTACAGGTTACCACATGAATATAAAATATCTAAATGGGAAGAATTTCCCGAGCCCATTTAAATCACAAAAGACAAGAACATATGACACCTACAATCATTTGGCTGACTTATATTATTATTATTTTTACATTTTAACCAGTACTTAATTTAGAATTCAAAAATAAGAAAAAAGTCTAGACATCTTTTAAAATATTAGTCACTAAACAATAGATAAAGATATCCAAAATGCAGTTATCATTTGGAGCAACTAACAAAGAAGAAAAATGCCAATATCTCCCTTTATTTATCCTTTCTTAATTTTGAAAAGTTTTTTTAATGGTATTTTGAAATGCTATAACCTCCTATGCATGCATTCATGTTCCAAAGATGTGTGAGTTCCCAGAAGCCTGGGAAAATGCCTAATGATTCAACCAATTTCCTCCGGTGCTAGGAAGTTGCACATTCATATCAACCTTAAACTCCAGAAATACCTGATTTGATGTGTTTCACCTCCAGAACATGATACCTGTAGGCATAGACCCATTCTGATGCAAGCCATAGGCAAGCTGGGCCTAAAGTCTATCAAAAAAGAGGCCCATATCCACTTAACAAAGGCCCCACAAGAAGCACATAATAACCACAAATTTTTAACAGTTTTTTTTTTCAAAGAGATGGACATGTTTAATGTGTGAAAATAGTGTCAGTTTGATAGGCTATAAGGTTATTCAATTACCTATCCAACATGCTCAAGATTGTGCAATCAAAAAAAGTCTGCAAGAAATTAAGGCCCATTTATTGATAGGGTAGCAGGATATGTTAGAATTGTGAATTTGTCTTCGTTAAGAGTCCTTGTAGTTGACATGCATTTACTTCTTTTTTGAACACTAGATTAAATCAATCTATAGAGGTTTCTCTCTTATGCTAGTCTAGTTGTGTGGGATCATAAGTAATGAACCTTTGATCATATTTATTTGCATGCTTGGGCTTGGTCCCCTTGCCCTATCATATTTTCATCAAGATATTCTGTCCAACACCAGTACATATCGCTTTCTGAGATGCTGGAAGAGATCTTCATACTTTGAAGCAACAAACCACAAATTAATCTGCCTTCCAGCCTTCTGCCAGACTCTTTGCACCGTCATGAGTCCACAGTGGAAACATGACCATTTTTCTATTTCCAAGGTAACTGAACATCATCAAGCACAAGGCAATTACTTGGTCTTATATTATAACCAACG
This sequence comes from Litsea cubeba, assembly GCA_012931725.1. Classification (NCBI taxonomy): domain Eukaryota; kingdom Viridiplantae; phylum Streptophyta; class Magnoliopsida; order Laurales; family Lauraceae; genus Litsea; species Litsea cubeba. Next base: position 25,216,844 of record CM022946.1, read on the forward strand.
CTTTGCACCATGAAGGCATCTTCAACATGCTTTGGCATTGACCAAGCAATCACAGATAGCTGAATAAAATATGGTCCAGCATAAGAAAAGCAAGTAAATGGTCAAGTTTTCTTGCTGTTCAAGTGACTGAGGCAAACATAACATCTATTATCATTGTTGACTTTGCATTGCTAAATTATCATGAATAGACGATCCAACAATCCACAACTGCTCTAGGTGCCCTCACCACTTTCTAGATAAAGAGGTCTAATCAGCAAAAGGAATTTGGGCATTAAACAATAGTTAAGAATTTCTGTAGGTTTGCTTCACAACTAATGTAGCCAAGAAGATTTTCACCCGTTGTTTGCTTAGGATACAAAGCACTCGTCTGTTTGCTTAGTATGCACACCATGGTCCATAAAAAGGGACTGTGAAATCATGGCCTTCTAGGCATGACTTAGACTCAATTATAGCATTTGAAACTTTGAGAAGGAACAGGCGATGTTGGTGGTTTGCAGACCCCCCAAAAGGAGAAAGAGAAAATCTGAAACAGACTTATTACGTTCAACAACCTGACCATCTTGTTCATTGGTAAAATCTCAACACATGAATCCAGGAAGCAGTCCCATGCATTTTATCCAACTTTGATAGGGTGATGGATGTATTCGCAGTTCACACCAATGGACAAAACCACCAATGAAATAAGAAATCCCTGTTTTCTCAAGTTTTCACCTGCGTATGAAGTGGAAATAGCAATCTAATGCCTAAGTGGAGCTATGCTAGAGAACAGTAAGCTGATGTTGCAGAAGCCAAATACTGAGTAGGTAACAGAATGAAACCAATCAGAGTTGGTGCTGAAACAGCCATAAATGGCATGAAATTAAGGAATGCACCCAAGAAGGGGCATTTGGAGACTGATACACAGGGAAAGGAGAAACAAAAGTGAAAGAATCAAACAAAGCTCATAATGCTATAATGATGAGCTGCAGCTAAAACAGTCCTATAACGTGCAATTCGACCTATAACGTCCTAAAACAGAGCACACAGTCTTTTAATGGCTTCAACCAAACATAAAGTCTCAAACTTTAGCAGTCAATTCTTCCTGTGCATTCTAAAATTGATCAAAAAACCATGTGTTGAATTAAACGGATTAAGAAAAAATAACAAAAATTTCCTAATAAAACCCTAAAATCCACAAACCCTATCTAGATTCTAGACCCATCTTCCTCCACAGAGCAAATAACCAAATACCAAACACCAATGCAACCCTGTAATGTAAACATAAACAACAGAGAAACAAAAGCATTAAAAAAGATGAATTGAGGGGCAGTTACAATGCGATCAGAAGTGCCGATGGCGCCTTCGAGAATGCGAATGCGGGCGCGAGTCTCCTCGCACATCCTCTTCACGAGCTCGCCCTTGCGGCCTATGATGCTTCCCACCTTCAGAACGGGAACTATGAGTCGGAAGACGCTGTCGCCGGGCCATCCCGGCCATTTACTGTTCTCCTTGGCCGTCGATGGATCGGACGCTGCCGCGGCAGCGCCAGTCGCCTGGCCGACGGCGGCCGGGATTGGGTCAGATCCCGTCACGTCGGTAATACCATTGCCGGACACAGGAGCCTCCATTGCAGGAGAGAGAGCGAGAGAGAGAGAGAGAAGAAGAAGAAAGAGGGAAAGGGTTTTAGGTCAGCTTGTAACGTTAGGTTTTGCAGCGCTCGTGGGACTTTGGGGTTTTATGTAATTTATAGGAGCGGCAATGGTTTAGGTCAGCCTCGTTCGTACCAGGCATAAGCTCTGTTGGATTTTATTTTCATCTACGTCATGGCAACCGTGCGTGGCATGCCGCGGGCCCCACATTGAGATAATCCTAACCGATTAAGATGAATGCCATTCCCTCACCCCCACTTTGAGATAATCCTCACCGTTTAAGATGAATGTCATTTTCTCCAATAACATAACCACATAATTCACTTTAATAGGAGTGGGTCCCACCATAAGACCTAAGTCATGACTTGCGTTGACTCAGTATCTCTCTTAATGTGTCATTAATCAATTTTCAATCATGTGCTCAATCGGATGGTGGGGCCCACTCCAGCTCCTATCGAAGTGAAATTTGAGAATATATATCTATGGAGGATATGGGATTTATCTTGACCTATCCATATTATATCTCTAAGTGCACCCATTATCCTTGGTCAACTTGGAGGTCCTGTTTGAGACTTGATCCAATTGTTCCCAAATGGGGCTCACTAAGTTTAAATTTTAAGTCTTATGACCAACAGGCTAAGAACCAATTGATCCGAGTAATTTTTCACCTAAGTTTATGTGTTGTCCTAGTGGCAGCTTGGATTGCCAATATGAGGTAGGAATGGCAACGGATCGGTTAAACGGGGGACTCGCTCTAACTCATTCCGATTAGTTTGGGATTGATAGTTAAATTTTGGATTAGTGTGTGTAGATTTTTTAAATTTAAACTTTAAGTTGGGTTTAAGATGGGTTCGGGTTTAAGCTACCCTCCTCGTAATCATTTTATATATTTATAAAGGGGTATTTGGTCGGAGGTCCCTTAATTTGGTTTTTTATTGCAAACAGTCCACGGTGTTTTTTTCGTAGAGCCAAAGGTCCATTTTCAAGTTTTAAAACCGTTAAAAAGTCTATAGCGAAAGAAAATGAGGAAAACTGATTCAAAGAATGATAAATCATCCAGAAGATCTGCATGTGGGACTGGGCAAAAATCAAATAAATTTATCTGAGAATGAGAAATCATCCAGAGGTATATGGAACTGGGCAAAACTTAGATAATTTTAGTCGAACTCGATAAATTTGTTCCAACTTAGATAAACTTGGTCCAAACTCGGACAAATTTGTTTCAAACTCAGATAAATTTGGTCCAAAATAAGATAAATTTGTTCGAAAATCAGAAAAAATGTTTAAAACTCAGATAAATTTATCTGAGTTTTTGCAAATTTATCTAAGTTTTTGTCCAGTTTATCAGAGTTTCTGGAAAATTTATCTCAATTCTTGGCAAATTTATTTGAGTTTCTTAGAAACTTTGATAAATTTTATAAACTTAGATAAACTTTTCAGAAGAAGAAGCCTGCTACCATGTGATAGGCTTATGCTAACGGGTCAGAACAAAACAATCCAAAAAACGAAACAGCAAAATCTCCTTCCAAACTACTTATTTTCCAAAAGCCCCAAAAAAATTTGAAACAGACTTACACAAAACGGAAAAGGTGAAGAAAAGGCAAAGACAACAACGGATTTTTGTGTTATGCAGAACCCGTCGCTGGAGAAGGCCCGGACTGGTCGCGTTTCCATCGTCGGGCCGTCGCCATCGTGGCTGGTGTAGTCGGAGATGGTCGACTTCGATCTAAAGAGATCTTTGGTGAAATCTCTCGTTCATAGAGAAGAAGACGAGAAGACGGGAGGGGTTCTCTGGGACAACATGAACGAGAGAGAAAGGGGCAAATTCAAAGTTTTATGCTCAAACTATTGAAAAGGGCAAATTCGTCATAAAAATATATGATGTGGTATATTAGGGACCTCTCACCAAAATATCTATAGCTGTATGGACTATAAACATTAGAGAAAAAGTTGTGGACTGGAGGCCCTAAAGACCGTGCTTAGGGACTTGTGGCTAATTTACCCTTTTCTAAATGGGTTATAATGCACAAATCTTTATATTAAAGTATGCATCTAAAAAAAAATTAAGTTAGGGTTTGTCTTAATCTAAAGTTGGGCACCCCTCTTTTAAATTAAACATGACATCAGCTTTTGACAGTTACAAGTTACAAATAAATGCATGCATTTTGTTTTACTGTTTTCTTTGTAACACATAGCCACCTTGATTCTTATGAAGATCTCAGTGAGCCACCTTTATCATTAGGCAATGGCTGATGTTTGATCAACAGGTCCACTGTATTTTGTTCTGAAATGTAAAATGTCCTCTTAGATGTAACCTCATTTATTTAAATTCCAGGCAATGACACACAGTAACCACTAGATGTTGGGTCCATTTAATCACCCTCGGTATGATTTGAATCAGGTTAGATCTCAGAAAATTTACATTCTCCTATGAAAAAAATAAGTGTTTGAATTCATCTAGGCAAAATTTGGCCATTGATTCCAAGTCAAGATAGTTAGCTAATATCTTCGTACTGAAATTGTTGTAACTAGTAAAGCTTAGAAAGGGAGGTAAATATTTGTAATTGCCATACTAAACAGATAAATATATGTAAGTTTCCTTCATAATAGGGCTGCCCTCAAGGCAGAAATATCCTCTGTGAAATGCGCCCGACATCGAATGTCTTCGGATTCAGAGTAAAATTGATCCACCAGGACAAAGATCCAGCTTGAGTTGCAGCTCCAACTGCCACAAATATCTGTTCAAGTGGTGTAACACCCCGGTCCGAATTAATCATGATTAGTGATAATTAATCATATTTAATTTATTTAATTAGCAAATTATGTTTTTTTTTTTTTAAGAAGATTATGTTATTTTAAGCTTAAGTAATCTTAGTGGGTCTATTGGGTTGAACCTTGGGTCATGAATAGGTAGTTTAGATTGAGTTTGACTCGATTAGTATGATGAGAGACTTTTTTGTAATGTTTAGGTTATATGATTTTTCACCATATGCATAGTATCTTCGCATCATCGCGTACATCTCGATAAGTACGTCATTTTTCATATTGGACATTTCCCCACTTGATCTCATATTAGTCATGCTAAGCATCAATTGACTTAAAATGGAAATACATATAGGAAAGTGGACTTTCCCATAAATTAGAGAAAATACCACTTAAAACAAGCCAAAACTCATTCCATCCATCATCTTTTTTGAGATTGAATGCAGAGAGCTTTTCCACTTTCTCTTCTTCCCTCTTTCTTCTCAAATCTTCAAGGAGAAGTTCTTGCACTTGTATTGCAGACGAAGATTTCCCCTTCATCATCTCCCTCATCTTCCCCAAAAGCTTGGATTTGACACAGATCTCTTCTCCGCAACTCCCCATTTGCTACAATTGGTGAGAAATCCATTCCTTCTTCAAGTTTTAGTTTGTAATTGAGTCAAGAGACTCCTCTACACTACATGCATGCATTCTCATGAATTATTTGGCATGATATCATGGTTAGCGTTTGAAATTGAGGGTTTTGCTTTCATTTGAACCAAGAGGAGCGATAAGATAAAGCAAGTATAAGCTCAATTAATTCATGCTTGCAGTTTTATTCTTGATGGAATAAGTGAATTCAGTTGTGTGATCAAAATCAGCCTTTAGATGTTCATGTTTGTTATATGGAAATGGGTTCCTAGCCTTGTAAATGGTTTGGGGGAGAGGTGAATGGCAAGAGAGGATGGTGAAAGGAGTAATGTTGAATGTGCATTTAGACGTAGGAATGTTGATTTGAGATGGGGGACAGAGGGTTCCTATGCAGGAATTTCAAATGAAGGGAGAAATAGAGTTTCAGAACTCGGATGCTGAATTTTATTATTGACCTAAACTTCCTAAAATAATTGCTTATTTTGATCGTGAGTCGTATTACTTCCCAACTGCTATTGTGATTAGTATTCTCTCTACTTTCTATAAATTATAATATACAATGATTTGATATTTGAACTGAGTAAGTATTAGATTGAATTGAATTGATGTCAAGAATAAAATTGTCTTACTCAAGTTCCATTAATTGATTCGAATGGTCCAACACTACTTAGCTTCAACCTTATGAGACCCGATGGATTAAGTTTGGTTAGTTATTGATGCCACTGTAGTAGGTTTATTGGAGATTTGGAGCTACCGGTACTCCAAGCGGGTAGCCAGATGTTCCTTTGGTCAGGGTACCGATGACATCCTAATATGAATTGCTCTCTATATTGAGAGGATAGAGCCGAAGTAGTAGTCAACTAGTAATGTAAAGCTTCTTATTTTGATTCGTAAAGAATGTTTAATTATGCAATGCACAATTGCCTAGTGTACTATCATTTGACTTCTTTTAATTAATTGTCATCGATTCTAATTTGATACATCATGTGTTTAATTATTAATTGCTTATACTTTACTGAATTGCCATATTCACGATGCTATCTTATTGGTGTCACAGATTCAGTGATCGCTCCCGCTCTTGAGGAGACCCAAGAGGGAGAGGAGAAGGCCCTGGAGGTTCCTTCAGGGCTAGAAGAGTGGACGGTCGAGGGCGCCATCTAGTCCTCGATTTCGAAGAGCGGAGCATGGGTTTTGCTGGTGTCCTTCTGGGAGTAGTTGTTGAACATGCATAGTGATGTTAATCATTTTGTGTTTTGGAAAAAGAAATATTTTGGAAATAATATATTTTACTTTTGTTTAATTCAGGTAGGGTGTGTTTTGTAATCCCTACTTGTTAGTAAATAGAAAAGTTATTTTGTGTAAACATATTGAATTGTTCAGGATTGATCATGAGGTGATACAAATAATTAGAATATTTTATGTGCTTCCACATTAAATGTACAGCGACAGGTGTCAGTGAGTAACCCTCACACGCGTGAAGTGATTGTTTTATCCTTCGGGAATTCGGACTTGACCCGGGACAAGTGCGAATTTCATAGGTTTATGTGTATTACACCTCAGCGATTACCCATGGCTAGAAAATCTCAGGACCGGGATGTGATAAGTGGCCTATGGATGTTTGTACAAATCTTCCATGTGTACATATGGATTGCAATGATCAGTTATTCATAATACACTTCTAACAACATATGGACTCCAGTCTACATATATACAGCTACATGATAGAGAAATGAAATTTCTTAAAACCTTCAGGTCATGCAGTTGGACATGTCTCATTCCTCATGGCTGGAAGGAGAGATGATGCATTAGTTTGGACCAGCTACCTGAAGCCTGAAGGCCCTGCCCTCCACATAATGACCATGATTAAGAGTCTGGACACCCTAGCCATTAAGGCATCAATCGTTACTGTTATATACTTCACTACTGCTCAAAGACTTCAGAAATGAAGTTTAGGATCATCCCAAAGTGGAACTCAAACGTATTGGTCCAGCCACAAGGCATCAACCAGGTGGATATTCCATATCTACACCTTCCATGTGTACAGTGGCGTAGCAATTATGGTACTCTTCTAAGGGCATAGAAATTATTCTTTTCACCTTCGACAAACTTAAGTATTTTCTTCTAACCTATTTTGATTAACACTTCCTCTCAGTCTATTTTGGGATGTTATATGGACAACTTACAAAATACTTACTAAAAATCTCACCAACACCAGACATCCAGGTCCAACATTGGTAGACCTACCCAAGTATAAGACAGAAGATCTACATAACATATTCCAAAGAGATCAGGACTTTGTATGCAGCTCACTGCTTGAATGATCAAAACTATGAAGTCTTTTCATTCATGAAGAACTTACAATCTTTCAGTCTTCTGTGAATTTAACTTGGCTGATGGAGTCATGAGTAAATATTTATAAAATGGGGATATGTATTTTAATATTCTGATAACAATAAAATTTAAATTTGTTCTACATATCTATAAATCCATGTTGTATATCTTGAAGAATTAAAATTAAGCATTACTAATATTCATACATCCATGATCCATGTCAGATAGTGCAGTCATTAAATTAAACATAAATCACTCTCTTGATACACCATTATGCACAAAGACTGGAGGTGGGCCCCACACCTTAAAAATTGGGTTGGAAATGGATCGGTTTGTAGCAATATTTCCTTCTTCTTATTTGCAAGGTAATGCAGAGAGTTGGCAACATTCAAAATTCCATGGTGTACTCTTTTTCCTAAGAGTATGTTTGGTTACGTGCGAGGAATCCATAAATCTAATAACTCTTCACTACTACTGGAACAAGGATTCTTCGATGGAGATTTGTATAGTTGAGGATTTTTTCATTGATATTGGTGTGTATTGATGCAGATAGCTAATAAAAATAGAGTTCGGTGTGCAAATCCACTTAAGTGAGGATTTTCAAGTCTTATAGGGGGTGGTCGGATCTGAAGATCCTAACAAATGAAGATTTTTATTTGTCCAAATCCTCAAGAATTTACAATTGCCAATTGACCACAACTTTAGAAAAATCGAAAAGATTTTTCCTAAAGATTTGGTTGCCAAACGTGACCTAAAACAATTTGTGGTTGGAAATTTTGGAACAGCCCAAAAACATCATCCAAACACATTCTCTTCCTTTTCTTCCTATTGGAATGCAAATTCATATAGAAAAAAAAAAATGTAAACACAGGTCCTTAGTTGTGTCTATTATGAAGTATTGGGGATTTCCAGTTTGTTTTAGTTGGTTTTCAGCATTTTGAAATGTCACATTTGGCAGGTTGTACTTGAGCATTTGGAAATCGATTTGAGAGAAGACATGGACTGAATTTGAAATCATCATAATTAAGTGGGGAAAATTGACTCCAACTCTATTTTCTCCAGTCAAGCAGACCCCTTATTTTTCTCTGAAATACTATCCCCATTTAGCACTGGGGCTTTTAGTAGATCCCCACTGATGATTGTCACAAACCTGCAGGGCATTGGGCTTATCAAGGGGCCACAAATATATAAGTAAATGAACAGTAAGATGCATCTTGGGACAAGAAGGATTCAATCACCATACGGCCTTTATGAAATTCCATTCTCGATGTTTGCACGTTCAAGGAGACTTGTTTAGGCCTAAGCTTAAGATATCTCAATCTCAACTCAGCAGCAATTTCTCTGTAAAAAAAACAAGGCCATGATGATAACAAATATCTCATTAGCTGCAGCTGAACTGATTTCATATATGGGACGGGGACGGGGACGGGGACGGGGAAGGTAGAGAATGATTTAAAAAATAATAATACTAGCTAAATGATTTAGAAAGAAAATAGCTTTTAGGAGTATTTTTCGAGAATCAAGGTAATATGCCTGGTTCCAAGTCCACGGGTCATAACCAAGATGGAACCGGACCTAGACCCATTTAGGTCATGGGTCCAAAAATGGACCCAAACTTGGGCTTATTTACTCTTGGAACCTAAATAAGGACCCAAGCCCGGTTATTAATTGGTCGAAACTTTCGGGTAATCCGAAAATTGGGATCCATTTACATCCCTAGTCGGGACGGACATAGAGTTCAATGAAAGGGGGTGGGGCAGGTATGGGATTAGTATGACCCCACCCCACCCCCACCGACTTCCCTGAATGGAAGTGGCCTGCGAATCCGTGTATCACCCACTATCATATGTTTTTATATTTCTTGAATGGCACCCAGTACCCACTATGATATTTCCCAGACAATGCTATAAGAATCCAGATGAGGATATTTCAAAAAACAGGTAAGTCTCCAAATCCATATCCAAGACAGAGTCCATGAGAGAGACAGAGCTGGAGAAAGAAAATCTCATTACAGGGACAGCTTTGGGGCCAACTTTCTTTCAATAAAATGATGCTTTGGGTAAGTGCTGTTACAGATGGAAGCTTACGTCGCCAACGTGTATCCCCTGCCATGGGCCTGTCAAAAGCATGTGATGGAGGCCCCTGCCACCACATGATCCATGGACCCAAATAATTTTTTTTTTTTTAAACACAAGTTATGCAAAACAACCCACCACTTCATCCAAATAACTAAACAGTACACCAGTTACTACTCATTCTCTATTTTTTTCTCAATTACCAAAATCAGCTATTGAACTTTGAATGCCTCATTTTTTTAAAAAAAATAAAAAAGAAGTGGCAATTGGAAATCTTAGGACTTATTTGTCTGTATAGAATTGAATTTTCTAGAGATTTTAAGAAATGTGTTCTTAAATGTGTTCTTAAAAGTAGTTAACAATGAAGATCCATAAATGGGTATTAAATTATCTAATCTTATTGAAAATAAAATAAAGGAAGATGAAAAAAATAAATATCCTGCTGTGATCCTAGAAAATCAAATCTTAGGAAAGTCAAGGTCGCATCATCCACCTTAAATTTCACCCTTCCAATATGTAATAACTCTTTGTTACAATCCAATCTATTAATGTATTCAATGTCATGCGTTCATTCAATTAAGTAGTACGTAAGAATTAATGGTGATCAAATGGGTTAAATGTCATGAGTGGTGAAGGGATATAAGGTGGATAAGTAGATGAGATCTTTAATTCCCAAATTTGAATAACTAGGGTGATGGTTGAATAGTCATTTTTCATCTCGCATTTCCTTCATTTTCATTAAGGCAAATCATTTAATCATTAAATTTTTTTAATATTATCCTTGTTTCTTATATTTTAGCCACTTTAGATAAGGCAGTGTTTGGAATTCTTAGGAACTCAATTACATGAAACTAAGGACCTATCCACATAACAACCGCGCAATCCACTCATAGTTCAAGTAGTGAGGCATCTCCCCATCTATAGATGTACTCAGGACTGATTCCTCAGTCTATCAGATAGAGAGGACTTGGTTTTAAAACAAAAAGAAAAAGAAAAAAGAAGAATAAGAAAACGAAGAGCATGATGGTTTTTGGGTAAGTTTTAGCAAAGAAGAAGAAAGAGGGTCATTTTCATGACATGAAATATTCCCCATGTATATAGTCATTTTCCCATATCCAGTAATGCAAATTCCACTACTTTACAAGAATGGGTGGTGGTGCAAATCATGCGCGGTAGTTTCATTAATTCTTGTCTCGACTCCAGACAATTTTGGGTAAGTTTTAGCAAAGCAAAAGATGGAGGGTCATTTTCACATGAAATATTCTCCATGTAAAATAGACGTTTTCCCAAATCCGATAATGCAAATTCCACTACTTTTACAATAATGGACAGTGGTGCAAATCATGCTTGCGTGGGAGTTTCATTTACTCTTGTCCAGACAAATACACCCCTCCTTCTCCCACTACCACTACTCTCTTGACCTTTTCACATCCCCTCCCCATATCCCTTTCCTCTCCTTCCTTTTAAATAGGACTCAAGTGCCATTCAAATTCACTTCTCTCCCAGTGTGATCACAAACAACACAACCATATATACCAACACAGAAAAGACAGACCGAGAGAATAGAGAGAAAATGCACTCCTCCTATGTAAAGCAATCTGCCATCTTTCTAATCCTGCTGGTGCTAACCTGTGCCTCCGTAGCGTATGATAACAACGATGGGAAGAACGAGCCGCAGCCCACCATGTCTCCCCCCGGTTGGGGAGGTCGCAGTGGCTCAGGCCATGGTTCGAGCCCCAGTGGCAATTGGGACTATAGTTGGGGTTGGGGTTCAAGCCCAGGAAGTGGCTATGGCTATGGCTCTGGGTCTGGTCGGTCTCCAACTGGGAATGGGAGGGGGTTTGGATTTGGATATGGATCTGGATCAGGATCAGGGTCTGGGTCTGGGTCTGGTTATGGTTATGGGGTTGGAGGTGGTGGAGCACACGGTGGTGGTAATGGGTTTGGAGCTGGCACTGGAGCTCCTGGAGGCGGCTCCGAAGGCGGTGGCGGCATTGTTGGCCCAACCAATGATGGGAACTGAATGGGTTTGTGAGATTGCGTGTACGTTGTCTGTGTTAGTGTTACATTGTAGTAAACTGATGTCTTACTGTATGAGTGTGTGAGATGAGTGTTAGTAAGTATCACAAGTAAACACTCGTTCTATGTTTTAAATACTTATGTGTAAATCATTCACTCCATCTGGAGTATTGCTGGAGTGATGGTGTTTGTGTTGCTTTCTTTCCTTCCACTAATAGAAGAAAAATCTTGTTTGAAGTTGCAAGGACCCAATGCCTAGGTCTTCATTGTGATTATTGTTATTTTTATTATTGTTGTTTTTGCTATTTAATTTTGATCATGGATTGGATCATGCTTGGACCCCACCCATTCATTGAATTAAATTAGTGCTTTGTGTAATTTCATCATATTTTGTGTGGGACCTCAATATCGACGATGGAGATAAATCTCAGTATGCTTGGTTTCATAAGGGAATTAAACCAGTGAAATTGGAATCCTATGTCGATGTCGTGGATATTGTTAGTTAGAGCACAATCTCCACTTTCACGATCTTCCCTCCCAATAGAACTCCATCTCTTCCTTATTTAAAAGGATCTTACTTACACAACCCATTGTTCCCACACCACCTTTTCAATCTCTTTTCTACTCATACGAACCTCTCTTCCAAGCAAGGTTCTCTTTCTCAATGAGGTACACTATTTTCCCTTAAACTTCTTCCTCATGTTATTGTTATTATGTTATGTCATATTGTGGTGTTATCTGGTTTTATTTATTTCTTAGTTGATGTTACATTCTGTTTACACTATTAGCATTCACCACCGTCGCTACATCAGCCGGTTTCACCATCAGTTCCATACCTCCATTCCATCTCTTCCGCCACCCACTTCCAATTTCACCTATCCCCAACTTCATTTATCCAACACCATTGCTATGCCCACTTTCAGGTCAGACCATCCTTCCAAACAAATACAGCAAACCCATTCCATGAACCTAGCATGCTACTCTTCATTCCAATCAACCAAATATTCATACAGGACTCACCCCTCTTTCTCTGTTACTTTCTGTTTATTTCCCATTTATAGTTTCTGCTAGCACTGCATGTAGCTCTGTTTCTCACCCTTCCTTTTTTAAACTTTTGATGTTGTGTTATCCTTTATTTTATTTTATTCTTTGTTTTCCATGATATGATGTGCTGCCACGTCTAAACCCCGTTTCCATCCTCATCTCTCTACCTCATGAATCCACCCAACCAAACGGGCCCTACTAGCTCAATACAGAACCCATTTTCCTTTTTCTCTTTTCACAATCTGCAGAACCCAAACTAACACACATACCATGTCTATAACTCTTTTCTTTGACAACTCATTTCCATCCTAAGCAAACATGAACCAGTCTCTCTATTAAACCTAATTAACCCACAGAGCCTCTAACCATTTAACCTACCGACCTGAATTCATTGTCTTCTTCCCATCCTTAATTCCTGCTTGACATGGCCTTTCTTTCGTGTTTCTGTTATTTTATTCCAGTCACTGTATGCTATGTCCACATTTTGTTCTTTCAATCTACAACTCCCATCTCTATAAAGACTTCACCACCAGGACCAAGCAAGCCATTCTCATCACCATTGAATCATCCCTCCATCTCATAAACAAACCCAACGAATCTAGACCCATTATGATTATCAATTTCATCCAAGTTGTGCTTCATTTCTGCCATCCCTCTAAACAAACAGAGCATTAACAAAAATTTTAGCCAATGCACCTCACATGACCCACCCCAAACCAACCCAGATCAGGCCCACCTTTGCTTCACAAAATTAAACCCAATTGCACAACTTATTTACCCTGGGCTCAATCCAAACTAAGCCCACTCATCACTTTTGTAGCTCATACCCCTAGGTTTACACCTTTACACAGTACTAACCCATTTTCAAACCATCTTTAAAAGGGACCCAAATCGAGTCACCACAACATTCAAGTTAGGCAGGGTTAAATCCATCATCCACCGCTAATCGAGGCAAGTAACCTTACTATGGTCCTCTAGTAGTTAGAGTTTTCTAACCCTTGCTTTCCAATTTGTTAAACTGATATACAATCCTTTTGTTTCATGCGGCGATCGGTCTTGGCATCTTAGCTTATTTAGGGCCATTGATTTTATTGATATAATTGTACCTTTTTGAACTAATTCACATATTCATCAATGATCAAAATTGTAATTATTGAACTTGTTCCATGATCATTTGATACTACCATGAGATATAGAAATTTTGATATGAATCTTTGCTAGAAATATTTATATCATAGTTGGACTTCAAAATTATGACACAATTCCAATTATGTTGGAAAAATGCTCCAAATCATATTTTGCTTAGAAACCTGAATTCTGAGTTTTATGGTCCACCCTTGAATGTAAACATTGATCTCTAAGGCATCATCCAACGTATTGGGCAATGCAATTTGTGGGGTAACCCAAACGCAGACTTAGCCCTCATTATGGGCATGACATTGGGGCTTGGGAATCCCTTTGTGCATGATAACTAGACTGCAGCTAGTCCCTTATGACTTCAGACCCTTATGTGTGTGTTATTATGGCTTCGGGCCCTTATATGTGTGATCATATTTTACTTGGTCGAGGCTTAATTCTGACGGGTACTTTTGTGTACTGTGACCGTGGATATGCTTTTCTTATATTAAATCATGCGATCTAATTACTACTGCCAATATTCATGAATCCTTGCAAAATTCATGCACTATTGTTCAAATTATCTTGTTGATATTTCCTAGCATTTCAATTTTATTGGAATATCCTTGAATTAACCGTATTTATTTATCGTACACAAATTGCTAACATTTGATTGAATAATCGTTTGCTATAGCTTTATAGTTTGTTTACTTGTGGAGCTTTATACTCATATGCGTATTATTTTTTTTTTCCCTCAAATGTTGAGGTTGATTTCGACAATGAAGAATCTTAGCTTGGCAAGGACGAGTGAAGCTTGAGAAGCGAACAACTATTTAGCACCTTAGATTTCATTTTCTTTGTAGTGGCTTAGATTGACCATTTTATATTTCTTTGGATATTTTGAGACTATTGAGCTTTGATATTATTGCTCACCTTTAATTAATAGTGGTTTGTTCATTGATGCATTAATTTAAATTAGTTGATTAGATTGTCCACATTATGTTTATTAAGGGAATTGACCCCTCATATTTACTGTGGGACCGTCGCGTTCAAAAATCTAAGGGTCACCAGGATCTCAAAATTCTGGCGTGATAGAAGTTTGGACAGCGCTCTCTCTCTCTCTCTCTCTCAATTACATCATGTTTCTTTCTCTCCCGGTTCTTATCACAATTTTTCAAGCAAAGGGTGCATGGCAGATACAAATATAGGGCCGGTTGAGTGATTTGTATTTGAAGGGGACAATGCAAGTAGGTGATGTTTCAAGTTCCACACTAGCTATATCAGTGTAGTTTTTAAATGCTAAAATAGTTTCAATGTACTTTTTCACCGAATGTGTCCCTTTCTTTGTTTGGAATTAAATTTCATAAAATTTTAAGAAATATATTCTTAAAAGTGGCTAAAATTGAAGAAACAAATGCATACATCCATAAATGGGCATCAAATAATTTACCATTCGATTGAAAGTCAACCAAGGCAAGATGAAAAATAAATACCCAACCATCAACCTAGGAAATAAAATCCTAGGAAAGTTAGTTTCCATCAACTTCTCCACCATAAATCTTCCACCCTTCACCTCTTTAAAAATCCTCTATTGCAAACTATTTTACAATAAATTCTAGGGATTCAATCCATGCAAACAAACAGGCCTTATATGAACCAGGTCTGATTTGTAATGGTTTAAACGGGGCAGATGTTGAGAAAAGCTAGAGAAAACTGAGGTGGAGAAAACTGTGTGAAGTTAAAACTTGTTCTGTTTCTAGTTTTCTCCACTTGTTTTCTCGCTCTCTTTCCCTCCAAACAGACCCTAAAAGATTAAGAATCAAAATTATAATTCTTAAAAATATATGGAAAAGAAATGGACTTATATAAAATGACTTCGACACCTAACTAAACAGGTTTGGCCCTGGACAATATGAGTCCAAAACCACGTCTTAAAACCACTGTTACCAGCTACTCTTAGTCACATCATGGCATATGAAATCTGACCCATTCATCATGGTCTAACTACTGAAATTACAATATATGAAACTTTTACTCACTATCAGCTGCTTCTTTACTGAGCAGAGCTGAGCCAAGTTTTCGTTTGAGCAAACCCCTTCCGGACTTTGAGCAACTTAAGCAGAAGAATACTACTGGTTTCAATTCAATGAAGTGTGCGCAGAAAAGAGTATTGTCTCTCCCTATCAGATGTTACGAGTGTGACATCTTCCAAAATCCAACTGGATCACAAACTCAAGCACTCCTTGTATTGGCACGGGATAAAATTGGAGTCAAATAAGAATAAGGCCCATTGTCAGATTGATCATATGTTTTACACATCATTAGTCCATTCTCTTTTCTCTGTATTTTAAAATATATCATATGAAGTTCATCACGTATAAGACACAATCAATCCAATGCTAGAGCTACTGAGATTTATTTAGAATTTGAACAGGTGCCAATACAAGGGGGGTCAGATAATGTGATGGGCTTAGATTTCTGAAAAGTTAGCCCTATTCATTGAATTTAGTGCAACCCTCTCTATAGCTTGCTGTCTTTGACCTCTTCGCAGGCATGGGTCATCAATCTCTCTTGCCATATTCTTCAAGCCTTATCTTCTTCTTCCTCCTCGTTTTTTTTTTTCTTCTTCTTGAGAATCTCTCTCTACTTCTAGCTTCAGAAAAAAGAAAGGAAAAAAAAAAAAAAAAGCTAAAAGGGATCGTCTCTGATCATCCATTACATGCACATTCAGTCAAAGTCATCCACATAGACTTGTTTAGTGATGGAGAGTAGTACAAGTCAACTGCTTCTAACTCCTAAGCCAAGCAACTAAGATCTCAAAGTATATTAAGAAAAAAAAAAAGACATCAGGCAGTATCTTCTCTTCCTGATGTATGACTACAATTTTGCAATTAGCCAAACAGAGGGACTCCCAACATTTTGGATGTTGAATTCAATTGTATAATAAGATGAGCCTTCAGGCCTCAGTTGATTCTCCCATTGTCATACACCATGGATGATGGTTAAGCTTATAAATGCTGCGGGGATAAGACTAAGAATTTACTTAAAAGAGTGCCCCTCATAAACTTCGATTCAAGCTTATTTGTCCCTTGGACTTGCAGTTTGGCTATTGTAATCTGTCTGTTGAATGGATTATGCATGTTAGTTTGCATTATCATTGAATCCAGAGGAAGGTGTACCTGTCAACAAACTGTGCGGAACTGCTACAGCTTACTGATTTTTATACCCGAGGAGAGAGTTTTAGTATATTATTTACGGCTTGGAACTCCTAATTGATGTTACTGAAATCTCTTAATCTGCTAGTTCACCGTGTAAAGTAATCCACAGTTTCCTGAGGAAGGACCTGTTTGTTTGCATGGAAATTCATGGTCAAATGAACTCCAACAAGGATTATTAAAGAGGTGAGAGGTGAAGGATGTAAGTGGAGACAACCCCTTCACTTGGGATCTGAATTACCAAGGTGATAGCTAGGTATTCATTTCCAATTTCCCTTGATTCATTTCCATTTAAGGGAAGATAATTTGATGGTCATTTTTGAAAATTCATTCAATTACAACCAATTTTAGAAATAGAATCTTACAGTTCCTATGTATTCAATATTTCAATTACACAAAACAAACAGGCCCCAAGTGCATCACCCCAATTCTGTCAGAGATTCTGGTGGATTGGCCACTTTGCAAATTTATCACATTATTCAAAATATAGATATAGGTGCTTGAATTAATACAGAAATAGGAACTAACAACAGCAAAAGGGATGAAATATCAAGCATAAACTTCTTCCCCTGTTTGAGGACTAGAACTTAAGAGGAATTTAGGCCATAGTGGCCGGTAGGTATAGTAAAGCACATACAACGAATTGGCAGCCCTTGTCCCGATGTAGACTGCTCAGTTTAAATGAGTAATACATCAACCATAAACCAAAAAGGTCAAAAGACAAACAAATCATATCAAGGATGCCATTAGCTTCTTCATATGGACAACAGGTCAACATTTTGTATTTTTATCGGTAAACAACAGGTCAAATACACTTCCAATTCCAATGACCAACTGAAATGTTTACATAGTAAAAAAGTATAACAAGTACAAATACAATCGCCTTAATACAACCTGCCTGTGCACTCATGAGAACCACAGTAGCAATTTTTCTGTTTTACATTACCACAAGAGTCACGAACTTCGCCAATTTTGTAGTTGTAGTGATATGTGAGCTCCTGTAATGGGGGAATATTCTCTGCAGCAAAGAGCATTACGTGAGGCTTGCTCTCATCGTCATGATCAAAAAGGACATTCTGTGCATAAAGGTTAGGGGAGCAACTGTGATTGATAAATCTTCCTACGTTGCCATACTTGGCAGCATCAATGGTGTATTCCCCATCCTCCGTAACTTTTTCAGGAGCACTTGATCGTGAGTCTGTTGGTCCAAAAGATGACTGGCCCTCCCAAAGTTGTAGCTCACTGTAATTTCGTCCAATATCAAACAGATATTCATCGTTACTAATCCTCCGTTCAGCCTCTTTATCGTTAAGCAGCTCCCCTGCATACTCACATATGAAACTTCCAGATGGAATAGAAGTTAGGGATCTGACTCCCCAACCCCTTGATACGGTCTTGAAGACCTCTAGTTTGAATGTGATCCCACGCTGGCTAACTCTGTTGTAACAGGATGGAGGACATTTGCACGAAGGGCCACATTCATACACAAGGCGTTTCGCTTCCACAATAGCACCATCATGGTTGAAAGGGATCTCCCCACCATTTTTGTTCACACACACACATTTCTTGGAATCTGAACAGCCGTCAGTACAATCACAACCCCCCCTAGGAACAGTTGGTATGTACCATGGAGGATATATCATTGTGGTTGTGTATTCGACTGGTAAAGGACGCTCATCATCTATAGTATTAACCACACAGATGGCTATGTTCTCCTTTCCTTGAGAAATGTCAGCAATGCAAAGACCTTCACGCTCTGCCGATTTTTTTGACTTCTTGATTTCTTTAATGGCCAGCTCTGGTTGCCCTGGCAATCTTCTCATTTGAAACTTAAAAATAAATCTACCATGGTCGCCTCTTTCTTGCCAATAGTTTTCAACCAAGTACAGACCATTATATGTATATGTAATAATCTTCTTTCCCTTCACATCTTGGGAATCACTGCCTCTCAGTTCCTTAAATCCATGAATGACCCTGACAGGAGTTTTGGCATCTATGCTATTTTTCAATGCCAGGTTTCCACGCTCGAGCTTCTGGTCTTCGGCTTGCTTATCAACACCTGCAGGTTTCCCCCCTTGGCCTGAATATATCATGACATCCGAGCCGTCCATGTCATCTTCATAACCCCCAGAAGCCACAACACTAGTGGCAAGTACAATCTTGTTTGTTTCATGTAATCTATCCCACTCTGATATGGACGATGAAGGCCTATGATAGCAAGCTCCACCCTAAAGTGGAACTCATCACCAACTTCAACTCCAGGCACAGCTCCTAAGATTGGCATACCAGTGTTGACACATAGATTCTCCTTTTTAAGTAGCTTAACAGCAGTCAGATCAATACGCCCCGAGGTTCGGGCGCGTAGGTCTGGGTTCGTTTCTTCTTCTCTCAAGAGCTTTCGACACATGGCTTGAAACAGACGAAGAGTCTCTCTAACTTTTCTTCGGGGGTCATCACTTTTGCCGCTGGGATTGGGACCAAAAGGAATCAAGGTCAAACTCAACTCTTGACAAGGAGCAACCCTTTTCTCTCCATCTCCATGTGGTAGAGAATCCTCCTCACCCTTAAAAGCAGCATAATTCTTATGTTGAAAAGAAGACTTGCTTATTCTAGTCGACTTCCTGGTTGCTATCTTTCCCTCCAAACTATCTGTATTTCTCTTGAAACTCTTGTCATTCTTTTCCTTGGGAACGGAACTTTGTATGTAACCGACCACAGGCTCTTCCTCCTTTTCCTCTTCTCCAGCAATCTTAGTAAGCACAACCAACTTATCACTCAAAAATTCCCCTTCTCCTTCATTCTCTTTGATAACACCCCCCTCAGACTTACCAGCCGTATCCTTAATAGCATTCAAATTTCCATCCATCTCAACTGAAGGGCAATCCTCATATGCCTTCTTGCTACCCAAAGTGATGCCTTCTTGGAATTCTTCCTTGGGCATAGGTTGAGCATCTCTCCCACAACCAAAAGGAAAATCTCTGTGACCAGAGATTCTTCGCGAGGGGGGATATATTTTAGGCACATTTTCCTCTTCACCTTCACCAGTATCAGTCGTATCAAGCATACCAACATTAGCTCCTTGTGAAACCACAGGTTCAGTCTTACCCAAGCTGCTGGGCATCTCAACCAATTCAGAGTGATTGGCAATTTCAACTTCCAAATTATTAAATGGTTGGAGAAAACCACTCTGGTCAATACACATCAACAATTCTCCAGCTTTGGGTTTCGGCAGATCCACCGAGCCAGACAATTCCCTCCCATCTGAACTTTCCGCGGATTTGGGCAATTCAGATCCAACAAAAACCCCGGGTAATCCAAACGAGCGTCCGTCACTCCATTTTCCATTGATTTCCTGCGAGATTTGCCCATATTTCCCAAATTGGGATGGGAAATCTCGTATAGCAGAAAGCTTCTGCCTGCTAAATCCTACGGGACGATCCAAGGGCATTCCATCATCAATTTCCAAACTCCGTTTCCGCACAGGATGTGATTGAACATTGCATATGATCGGCGATCCCGGCACCGATGTATCGGATGGAATTTCTTCCGATTCCACCATTTCTGGATCCCCAATCCAGGAGAAAACAAACAGACAAATGAATCAAGAAGAACAATCAACAACAAAACGAATCAAAAAAAAAAAAAATTCACAAAAAATCGCATGGATCTTCTTCCAATTCAACAAACTTTTAGATCGTCCCAAAAGAATCCACGCAATGCTAGAATCAAACACGAAGAGATGCATCAACTAATACAATTAGGGTTTCACAACGGAATCTCATGTTAATTGAAAAAAAAAACACCGTAAGAATCTCAAAATAGCAGTTGAAAGAAGGAAAGAGGGATCGATTGGAGCAGACCTGTTTGGAGATTTTTCGGTTGCGGGTTTGAATCGGTCCCACGCCGTTTCGCAGTTTTTATCTTTTGGTCCGTGTGTTGAGAAGATCCTTATATATACCTCTTCTCGAGGCTGACGTACCCGCCCTTCTCACATTTGGAGGGAAGGAGCCCTAGCACTAGGGTTACTACTTACTACTCCATCTTAGTTGTCCATCATTGAAAATCCAAGCCCTTCAAAATTTTTATTTTATCTTTGTATAAAATTTTGTTCTAACTAGAAGTATTGCCATGGTAGGATTGATCATTGGATTATGAGCTTAATCTTGACATTTTTTTTGGGGTTGCTTATTTTTATTATGGGTATGTAATAACTATGTAGTTGGAGAATTATTTCGAGTGATTTAGATTTAAATTTAGAAGTGAGTGTCATTGATCAATTTAGATGTGGATTTCAATTGTTTGGAATTTTTTATTACCGATAAGAAAAATATCATTTTATGGATGTGGATTTCAATTGTATGTAATCATGTGGGATCACCATGAAAGGTATTAATGGTTTTTCGCATTTGAAATTTATTTAACTTGTAATTAGTGTCATGTGGATAGGATTTTCATCAATTGGTGATCCACGGGTAACTCGGAGGTTAGGCATCTCTCACTCCATAGAAACAATTGAGGATCGATCTTTTGTTATGACTGTGATGGATATGGGGACTTATGTAGGGTGTGCGTAGGTGTGTGAGTATTTGCTATTCCTTTTCTTCATGATTTCTTCTTGAAAGAAAAAAATGTGATTTTCAAAAGGGATAAAGAGCTTTCTACATGGGAATTACTCAAAATTCACATATTTACTTTGGAGTGCTTACACTTTTGGAATATTAGGCTAAAGGACTTTATACACCCATTTGGATGAGCAATCATATTTGTAAATCATTTTATTTTGGTCGAAATGTCCAAAAAACTTCATTTCGGCCATGCAACTAAAAATGAAATACATATCATAACTGATTTCATACTATTTCGATGAAATCCATATTTTAGTTTGATTCTTTTTTTTTTTTTTTTTTTGCAAAAAAACCTAGCCCTAGAAACAGTTAGGAGAAAAGAAGAAGAAGAAGCAGCAGCAGCAACATCAACAGCAAAAGAAATAAGGGTTGTTTCTAGTAAAATAAAAGATGGATATAAAAAGAGCAAGAGTACTTGTGTCCTGTTGTTGCCTTTACTGCCGCTGCTTCGCTCCTTCTTATCCATCAGCCTAACTCCTTGCCGCGCCGCCCCTCTTCCTTTCTTCTTTTTCCTCCTCCTTTCCTTTTTTCCCCTTTCATCAAGATTTCGTGCGAGATAAGTTTTCCACAACGGTATAAAAAAGAGGACTAGGGCAAGAGATATCTCGGACGTGTTGTTTTATAAAGAGTAATAAAAAGGGTTGGCGTTGGGCCTGGCGCGAGTTTTTGAAAATTGGATTAGGCCTAGTTTGGGCCATTGGGGCTTGGGGCTAGTCCCAACTTTATTTTTAATTTTTCATATCTATTGTATGTCTCTCTCTCTTTATATATATATATATATATATGAACAATACTTCTATAAGAATAACTCTCACACTTCTATGAGAGTAAAGAATGACCCATTGGGTCCATATACAATGCTAACAGCCTAAATATGATGGTTTCACCCTATGATGGTTTCACCCCCTTACTCTTATAGTAGTGTGAGAATTACTCTTATAGAAGCATTTTCATATATATATATATATATATATTTCTTATGTATTCTATATTATAACTTTGAATCATTTCATCGAAATGTCTCGGTTTAGAAGCTAGACCAAAATGGGGCCGAAACATTAATGACAACCATGTGACCAATGTACTCAGTCTTTCGAAAATAGCAAGTAGAGAGTGAAAATGTAAAGAAGAGGGGGAAAAAGTTATCCTTATTACCATCCCCAAATTGATAACAAGCATTTAAAAAAGAAATTACCAAAAAAAGGATAAATATTTATCCTTTAATTTTAAAAAAAAAAAAAAAAAAACAAGAAGGTAAAGAAGTAAGAATTTATTGTATATTTAAGTATGTTACATGTATGGCATTTGAAAAGCTTAGATCAAAGTATCAAACTAACAAGAGTTTTTATTTCAAGTAAAAAAGAGAACTACAAATTCTCATGCTCCATGAGAACATCGTGTCTCACAAACTCTATATTTAAATTCCAAACTAAGCACTCATATTTGTACAATAGAACAAGAAGAAACATTAGCATTTTGGATATTTAAGTCATATTCAAACCAGAAATTGGGACACAAGGAGGAAGAAGCATTTTGGATCATTGGTTTTCATGTGGTCATGCAAAGCCTTCTATTTAGGTATATGGATTTTGAGTAACTTTCATATACACCGAAAACGATTTCTTACCTCAATGATAAAAGGCATTAGTTCTCACCTGATAATCGAGAGTTTAAATCATAAACCCTATTTTTTTCATCCAAGGACTTGCTAATCTCACTTGACGTCTCCCTCCCTCATCCAAAGGCACTCCCACTAATGTGGGTTCAATGGTCCACATCCACATACCTAGCTTACCAAAATGAACTTCCATGTAGACCCCCTTCAAAATAGCTATAGGTTATTAAATTGAAAAAGTAGGGCAAAAATGAGACTACTTCTCTTTATGCCGTTCAACTTTCATGAGTTCTCTTTATCGACCAAAAAAACGAAGCACCACCATGGCAAATAATGCATGCTGGCAGGGGCGGCCCTGAGTTTTCGGGGGCCCTATGCGAGTTCCTAAAGTGTGGCCCTACCCGTATACCCACCAATAAATGATAAAAAAATAAAAGATAAAATCTAAGTCAAATTGACTATTTAATTAAAATATTATTTTAATTATCAATTGATATAAAAAAAGTGACTAAACATTCAATTAAAAGATAATGTTATTATATTATTGGTGTTGATAGTTGTCTCATTACAGATCTTGTTTTAAGACTAAAATATTTGGACTTCATAAAACATTTGATTTTTTCTAGATCTCTATGTTCAAAATCAACTACATGTAAATATAGAGGGTAGGATTGTAAGGCTGGCTACAAATCGGAAGTCATGTGGTTTTCATCCAAGGACTTGCTAATCTCACTTGAGGTCTCCCTCCTTCATCCAAAGGCACTCCCACTAGTGTGGGTTCAATGGATCCACATCCACATACCTAGCTTACCAAAATGACCTTCCATGTAGACCCCCTTCAAAATAGGTTATTAAATTGAAAAAGTAGGGAAAAAAAGAGACCTCTTCTTTCTATGCCGTTCAACTTTCATGAGTTCTCTTTATCGACCAAAACAAGAAGCACCAACATGGCAAATAATGCATGCTGGCACTTGGTAAAGTATACCTGGGTGATCAGAATCCAATGTCAAAGTGGGACCCACCAGGGTAACCCACAGGAAAAGTGTCCTCCCACACTCTGACTGCTGATATCTCAACACTGAAAACAAGGAAAAAAATTTTCA
This sequence comes from Litsea cubeba, assembly GCA_012931725.1. Classification (NCBI taxonomy): domain Eukaryota; kingdom Viridiplantae; phylum Streptophyta; class Magnoliopsida; order Laurales; family Lauraceae; genus Litsea; species Litsea cubeba. The sequence goes on from CM022946.1 coordinate 25,241,008, forward strand.
ACTAGGAGGAGACTTTAGGCTGTGATTATGAAATTGATGGATAGGTCTCCTTTGACGAAACTTATCCAAGCTCTCCCCTCATGTTTTTTTTTTTTTTTTTTTTTTTTTTTTTAAATCCAGATAAGGGGGTGAGATTCAAGAAAGAGCCCATACACATAGAATGATAATCCATATAAGTGGGAAGAAGGCCCACGAAAGTGAAAAAGAAGCCCCTACAAACAGAATGAATGCCTACATAGTGGAAGAAGGTGACATCGACAGAGTTTGAACCCTGGGTAGCCAGGTGAAAGCTGTCGCCATTTGATGTGAACATGGTTCGAACCCTCGTGTTATTTAGCCTCATATTCAGGTTTACTCGGCCCACGGTTTTAAAATATTTGGCCCAAGCCTTGTCCACTTGCAAGATACATGGAATCTTTTCTCTAAATAGGTTGGGGAGATTAAGCCATAAAATATTTGAATTATAGAAGTGAATGTTATATAGTTCCTTCACATCTAGGGGTAGAATTAGAAAACTTTCTTTGGAAAGGCCACTATATAAAAAAAGGAGAATTTTCTAGGAGGGCAGTATGTAAAAATGATATATAATTTCCTCTAGCTAAATCAAAAGGGTTTTCTGAATGGCCGCCCCTTGCCCCCCTCTAATTCCGCCCTTATTCACATCAAGGATTATGACTTATGAGTGTGATGAGATCATTGGTTATTTATCAACCTATTTTGAGATCAACACTTGATCTAAAACTATAGAGCATGTTAGGATACAAAATTCTTGTAGATGCTGTATGGTTGGTTCTTGTCCTTTAGAAACTATGAGTGCCATTGGAGAATTCAATTTTTATCAATCAAGTATAAAATCCTTGTTTACTAATCAACATTAAGACGCCACTCAGAGCATTTTGTAATATGATCAAGGTGGCAACCCAATTTTCTTTTAGCTAGATAGGACAATCGGTTTTGTGAGAAGGTACGCAACCTCTACAGCCAGGGATCGATTCCTAGGCACTTATATGAGACTGCGGTGCTAATGCCACTGATCCATCAGTACATTGGCCAGGGTGGCAATAGTTTACTCCTTTGAACTACTACTAGTCTTAGCTCGACACTCACATGAAATTAAGTTACTGTTAGATTTTTATCATGATAAATCCCAACAATGCATACCCATCTAACTTTAAAAATAGAAAATCGATGGCTAAGATTATCGTATATGATGAATGATGAGTTCACTCCTAATCCAGGGTATATCCTATAATCCCTCCATTTATCTTGATTGTCATGCATTAAGGTGGACTCCAGAAGATGTGATAAAGGCCTACACTGCTTAACATATAAGTTGAGATGCATATTCACTGATTTATATATCACATAGACGACTAGTTTTATGAGTGATATAGTTGATGAAATTATTTCTTAAAAAGAGAACAATTGTTGATTTGAGAATCTTTATTAGTAGTTTAACCTACAACCTTAACAAAATAATAATAATAATGGTGCATTGTTAGAAGGTCAAAATCATATTGTGAACACTCAACCTACCAACTAAAGCACCTAACAATAAACAGCACAAAATTCACAATTGATTATTGATTATGCTTAAAATAATAAAAAGCTTTACTCTTGAGTGTTTATTTTAAACAAGATATATGCCTGGTTGAAATGCATCCTATGTTTCGCTAAAAGGTATCTCTCATTGATTTGCGTGGAAGGTAGTATTTTTTTTACCACCTAATGAGACACACTATGACAAATTCCCTCACACTCACTAACCTCCCAAAAATTAGTACTGACTCTAGTTTGACACTAATTTGAATAATAATCACCACCGAATTAGATTTCATAAAAAATATAATTTAAGGAATTGTTGAAATTTAATACTGAATTGTTGAAAAATGTCATCTGAATAATATTCACTACATAGTACTCTAATACTTCGGATTCGAGTCAAATTTGGAATAAGACCCAGATTCAGTTGGCATGGGACGCGAACCGAATCCGACTCATTTACATCTCGAGTCCCAATGCATCGAGCCACAACTAAATTGACAGTTTCCATTACGTGGTCGTCGATCGTTTTTCATAAAACTTGAGTTTATTATAAAAAAAATTGATAAATATATGATTTAAACCTAATTTTTCGAATCGTACATTGACCCACATAGATAAGTAGAAAGAGACACATCTTTTGAACGGTTTGGATCTTTCCAAAGGGTTCCACATTTGAACAGATGTGACTCGATCTCATGTTATTATGTCTGTATTTTGAAAAACATGCTCACATGCCTTAACGTGGACAGGATCTCCTTTACCCATATTTGTGGTATGCATCTGCCCATGTTACAACTTGCAAGTGATAATTGACAATTCCCATGTTGGAGGTTCATTGTATGTTCTCTGCCGGATTTTGAGAGTTTGAGATCTCTTTTACCCAAAAGTAAAATGGAGTTTGGGATGTTGTGTTTTAGGAGAAAAATCATCCCATGTGTTTATCCACCTTGTGTTGATTATCATGTGGCCAATCATAGCTTGATTTACGTCGGGCTCCCACTATGAATAGTGTAGGTGCAGAAAATTATGACCCACAATAAGAGGGTGCCTTACAGGACTTATCCGAGAAGATGATGGTGTCTGGAATGTCTGGATGCCGTCCGAGAGCCTGAAAGGGAGAAGCAAACGGTCAGAGGACCCTGGCCTGAGCGGCGCAAGGCTCTCCGATGCCAAAGTCAGTATGTGAACTGGAACGATGGAAGAGGGGGAGAAGAGAGACAGAGTAAGGGCTCTGTGAATAATATTGTGCCTACCTTGCATGGTGTTCGAAGGTCTATTTATAGAGGTTTGGATCGTATCTCTCAGAGAATATCTTGGTGTGGGTCCTATGATCTGACTGGGAAGTCATGATCAGCCCACAAAGTAATAAATGCAGTCTAATCCGGCCCACTCAGCATTTAATGCTAGTCGGGTCAGCCCACATTGCATTAAATGCGTGTCTTGTTGGGCCAGATTGTGTTGGGCGCCTTTGACGGTAGGAGTACCAGCAGATCTGCCCTCGGGCCTTGCCCTGATGTGGCCTCAGCCGCTGGATGCTGCCATGTGGCGATCTGGTGAAGATAGTGGGCGGCTGGATGTCGCGTCTGTCCCACTAGCTTGTGACCCTATCCCTCCACGTGTCTGATGACGTGGGGGATGAGGGGCCCAAGCGAAGGTTCTTTCTTGCTTCGGCTACTGTCCTGGCTTCTTCAGCCGAGGTAGCTTTAGCCGAGGTAGGGTTCTTTGCTGAGATGGCACCCGGGGTGGCCTTGCCGAGATGGACTCTTTGCCGAGGTGATGCCCGAGGTGGTCCAGTTCGGCACTTGTGGCCTGGAGATGTTTGATGTCGGCCAAGGCCTCCGCCCTGGTAGCCGGGATGAGATCGGTGCCACGTAGATGGCACGCGGATGGCACGTGAGAATGCTTAGACCCGTCTGATGGCTGTGATTAGCTTAATCCTGTAGCCCTGGAAATCTCCCCACACAAATAGATATTTTAGTCCAGTACTTATTCTAATTAAAATGATATATATCGTTGGATTGACCATTTGATGAATATTGAAAATAAAGTTTATATTCAACTTAGCATTTGATCATTGAAAAGAATATATGAATGAATGAAGTGAAACTTCGGCCAGCAACTATGAACACAAAGTGAGTATGAGTTAGGCAAGTAGAAAGTGGTTTTTTTTATTTTTTTTTTTAAAGAAGCTAGCATATAATTAAACAAAGGAAAAGAGAAATTAAAGAAAAGAAAAAAGGAAAAAGAAAAGCAAAGACAACTACAAAAGAATACTCCAACTCTAATAACCAAGCAGGAGCAAAACTATGAAAGACATAATCTACTAAATCTAGATACAAAATAACAAAAAGTATGTGTGTTTTAGTGGATGTTAATTAGCATGTTGAATAAGAGTTCTACTCTCCATAAGAACTTCGAATCATCAAATCAAAATACATGCACTTGTTTCACCGTAGCAATGGTGCAATTACTAGATGGCTTCTGATTCCTTGTGTCGCGACCCCGAAGCGAGATCCAAGGATTAAGGCACGGGCCCGCGACTGTGATTGCATATTATTTTGTTTTCCACTTTTCCCACAGGTTACCGCAGTGAGGATCCCAAAATACGGGGATTTAACTCACATGTACAAATATGCGGAAGCGCGTAGCAAGAACATATCCAATTATGATATAAACATCTTAATAAATCTCACAAATAGGATCATATCGAGACATAATATCAGAAAGAGATTTATAATATGGCATCTCTATCATAGTTAAAGTTTTCAAAATAACAAGATGAATTAAATTAATACATCTCCAAAATAAGAGGCCAACAAAGGCCAATACATCTAAAGTTTTCCAAAAGTATCCCAAAACTAGGTGAAACGAATATCAAGATCCCGTCTTACGTCTAGATAACGTCATCGGGCTGCCATTCTCGTGCTGGGGGTGGCTCAACAACCTCCTCCGGGCACTCCTCCTCAAAGGTAACACCTCCTGCACCTGGGCACCAAAATAACAAGCATCAAACACGACGGTTTGGCAAATAATCAATTTAGGAATAAACATGAAAACAGTATTAAAACAGTTTGAAGAGATTGAAATAGTTCAAGATTAGATATACATGTCGAATATACGAAACTAGCATAAATACTTATAATATCATGAAAAGATAAATCCACATTGAGCTCATCCTTTCTCTATCATAAAATTGACAAGAGCAAGCACACACGATATCACGACACGCTAAACACGATCCCACGCTACACAAGGTAAACAGGGAGGCCGGCTGCGGAACCGGAAACACGCACGATGTGTATACAATACACGACTAGTCTGCAGACAGTCCACAAGTTTAAGGACTCCCGGACAGTAGATCAAACTGAAGGGGCCGTCCAAGCTCAGTGGTATTCACTTAGATCATGAATGCATAAAGAAAACATATCGACACATATTCAAAACACGTCAAAACAAGAGGGAAATCACTTATCGAACGAGTCATTACAAGGCTAGTAAAATAGCATAATATATATGCTTAACGAAACTTAAGAAATGATTCCCATTTGATTCTTGAAACTCATCTTTTAAACAAGCTTATTCTTGAAATTCAAAAGAGTACACGATGATGCACGTGGCATCAAAACAAAAGTTCAAACACGAAGTCTATCAAGCTTAGGCTAAGACCATTTATTGACCTTCGTGGAGTTGGAAACCAAATGTTGGAATTTTACAAGGTTTGGTGCCTCCGAAGTTAAAGTGCATTTTAGAATTCCAAGCGCACAATGTCAAGTAAAGGTCTAATGCTTAGTCTAGTTTTTATTCTCGGAGAAATCCATAAAAAACATTGCCTTTTTGCAAGCCTCAATTAGTCCTCGGTCAGCTGTCGGTTAGCAGACAGCCAACCCTCGGCTGACCGACAGATCTCTGAATAAAAATTGATGCTCTCTGGAAAAGGAACCGACAGATTTGTCGGTTAATCGATAGCTGCCCGACAAATTGTTCTCTCAAAATGTTGCTCTCCGGAATTGGAACCGACATGTGTCGGTTGACTGTTGGTCAGCCGACAGCTGACCGATACCTGACCGACAATGCACGGACAGTGCATTCCGGTTCAGATTTTTACATTCTTTTCCCTCCTTCCTTCTCATTTCTGAACCACCTACATTCCCCAAGCCACCATGCTTTCCAAGAGATAATCTTTATACATATCTAGTCCATTCCATCCACAATTAATCCAGTCATTCCATAAGAGAACTTCAAGTCATTTCCATGTACCAATATCATCAACTTACAAGATTAAAACATGATTCTAAGAACTTGGGAAGATCATTAACATCAATAGAAGTGAAGAAACTGAAACTAATGATTTTAAAGAACATAAACACAACATTCATTATGAGATTCAAGCAATTAAAATCATGTCTTAAAGGAAAATAGTGAAACCATATGAAAAATGCAAAAGGAATCCTAAGAAGTTTACTTGCCTTAGCCCCAATGCCAAGCAAAACTTCACACAAATCCACTCAAAGAAGAGGTCCACGAAATCTACATAAAACCCCAAAATAGAACATACAAAAAATCACATTTTTGTCAACATAAACCCCCATTTCGAAAATAGGTTTGATAGTATGAAAAACAAGCTCTTTGTGAGCTAAAAGAACATAAAGGAAAAGATGGGTTCAAGCTCTGACCTTTAGCTAGTCAAACAAGGAGAAGAGAGCAAGAAGATGATGAACAGTAGCAGGGATTTGTCCCCAAAAGAGTCCAGCTGAAGCGTGAGAAGAGAGGAAGATTAGAATGACGGAGTCGGATTTGAGAATGGAGCCTTCTAGCTAGATCAATCCCAAGGAGGAAAACTAAGGAGAAAGCTTTTTCTTTCTTTTGCTCTAGGGTTAGAAAAGGGTTGTAGGAATTTGGTAAAGGTGAAAGTGAATAGTGGGAGAGAGAATAAGAGGGTACTTATAGCTTTTGAAAGTGGGTCCCTTGCAACTGAAACTTGAAACGATTAAAACATGGTCTTGTGGACCCCGGATGAGATCGACGAAGAAGAACAAAACGATCATCGAAATATCCAATTTCAGAAAAGTATAATTTTGACATGGTTTTGAGATTTCGAGATTTGTGCCCAGATTTAGCATGAATAGTCAGATTTACCCTTTTGGGCCAAAACTTGAGTTTCTGGGCCTCACACACACAGGCTATAAACGAAAGTTGTAACAAATAATAAAATCATTCAAATGACGTAAAAACCACGATCAAAATCACAAAACTAGAATGAACACCCATTTCACGCGTGCACTCAGGGCGTCCCTGAGTGTGACTAACACTAATATTAAACGATCTCAAAATTTCCAAAGCTAAAAACCAAGACTAAGTCTAATCATATTCTAACCCAACTAATACTAAAAATCACTTAAGGTTAAACACTCACTTAATTAGTACTAATCGAGTTGGTCTGGGTCGGGATCTAACCACTTGGTTGGTTTCACACACTAACAACCTCTTCTTCCTACATTCTTTTAATTTCTCACAGTTTTTTTTTTCTCTTCTGATGTTTGTTCCTCTCTCTCCTTCCTTTTATTTATGTATCTAAATTTAAGGTAGGTCCTTTTTATTCCTGTATCTAAAATTAAGGGAGGTCATAAATTTTTATCCTTTGTTTTTACAGTTTATTTTTATTTTGAAAGAAGTTAACTTCCTAGAAATGATTACTGACTGTATGGCAATCATTGTATGAATGTTTTATTGTGAGAATAAATGAAGAAAGATTTATTTGGCTGGCATTTTCTCTCCCTTATTACACATCTATAAAAATCTCTTCCTCTCTAGATTTTCTCTCACACAAAATGCCTGCCAAACAAAATTTTCTTCACTCATTCTTAGATTAAAACATTTCAAGAATAACATCAAACAGACCCTAACTTCTAATTTTTAGAGATTTTCTTCTCCTAAAACTTTTTGCATAAGTTTCATTTTTCTAAGTGAGTAGGGTTGGGATGGGTGAGTGGGGATGCATGGCCTCCTCTTGCCCCCATGTAGTTCCTCCCCTGCCCCCACTCCTTGATTATCACAGCCAATCAAGTCATCCATCATCCCCACCCAATTTGCTTTGTCATTGATACCCACTCCCTGACTTATCCAAACAGCCCCTTTCTTCTTTTCATCATGTACACCATGTTCCCACCACCTTCTCATGCTGAAACAACTGGGGTTCTTCCCCTTCTCCCATGCTAACAGTTGGGGATTTTTCCTTTATCCATCGGCACGCCAGGCAGAATGCATGCAAGCTTGGAAGTCTCCAAAATCTTTTTACTCAAATCCTTATGAGACCTCTGTTTGGATAAATGAGGAGTAGAGTGAAATGAAGTGGACTTCACATGTGGAGTGGAGTGAAGAAAAGTAGACTGAAATTAAAGTAGAGTACTTCACTTCATTCCATTTGGATGCTTATTTTGAAGTTAAGGTTTAGAGTAAAATCCGCTTTTACTCAAGGAAATGAAAGTATTTAGAGTTGAAGTAAAATGGAGTACATGTGGCTCACAACATTACTTCATCTATTGGACCAGACTTATCCAAACAGAATAAAGTTGAAATTTTAGACTGTTAGGATCCATTTAACTTCACTTTACTCTATTTTTTGCCCATCCAAATAGGCCCCCGGCTCATGATGGGCCCTAAGATCAACATTTGCCAAATAGAGTTGGTTGACATCACCTTTTGACACATGAGAAACCCAACCATACATGAAGGATCCCTGGATAGTTGGGTGAGAAACACGGTCTCCAACCAACTATGCAACCCTGGTTCTCAAGATACTTGGAAATTAAAACCCTTCCAGAGACTGATAACTATGCAACCACTCACTCTTCTAAACCTTGGACAGCATATCCAGTTCCCAAATGAATGATGAAAGGATAATAGATTTCTCAATCCAGAGACTGGTAATTCCGGCCATTCATATGATGCAGTTCCCAATCTATAAAAGGGATGCAATAACAATCTAAGCAAAATATCAACTCCTTTCCAATCCACATAATAAAGAGGAATAAAAGAAAGGAAACAACTCAAACACAAACATGTGATGTATCAAAGAATCTGTTCAGCTCTTCCAAATCTCCACAGCAAATAACTCAAGTAGTCTGAATATATAATTGATTGAATGAATAAAACTTAAACCACGGCCAGACATCCCCTCTTATTGTGTTTATACTATATTTTCTTTTCGAAGTAAGACCTTCATCCTACTTTACATAAAAACCTGCCAGCTTCAAAAGTTATAAGGAAATAAAATTTGAAACTAGTGCAAATTGGCCTTGATAGATGGTCAGACTCAGCATTCCCTATGGCTGTTGGACCCCATAGGTAGGACTTAAAACGGCTTTGGGTCTGCATCAGTATACAATTCCAAAACCAATGAAAGAGACAAGAAATCTTTAAGAAAGAGTGGGCATCTATGTCCCACATGGATGGTTCCATCCATCAGTACTTAAGGCAGCCAAAGAATACATCACAGGTCACTACCACGGTGTCCGCTGAGAAGAACTTCAGTTTCGTCAGTCACACCAATCTCATCCTCTTCCATATCCAAGTCCTAGGCATCAACAGCCCTACCAGTTTTCAAATTTGTTCTAATCAATGTCTTGTATTCCTCCATCTCAAGGCAACCGGCCCTTCTCAAGACCTTCATCAACACCTCTAAACTCGCAGTGTCAGCTTGCTCCTTGCAGAGAGAGAGCAATGCAGCGACAATCGTGGGTTTCGGTTGCCAGATCAGTTCCCTCTCAACCAATGCAGCTTCTTTTATACAGGACACCGCCTTGGAGACCTGCTTCTCCTTGATATGTCCTTCTGCTAAGAGCTCCCACGTGTTGGCGTTTGGTTTCAATCCTGCTTCATGCATTTGATCAAGAAAGTTCTCTGCCTTCGTTATCAAACCTTCTTTAATGTACCAACCCATGAGAATATTACTGATTCTCGGATCCCAGCCTGACTTACAGGACATCCATTCTCTGTATATTTCTTCCGCTCCCATGATATCTCCTAGCCTGACCAAAGAAGATAATATCGATTTATATCCTATGTTTTGGATGCTAGGGAAGCTTGATTTGTAGTAGTTCCATATCCGAAAAACATCTTCCTTCTTACCTATGCTACTATAAAGACTGATCAGGTAATTGAAAGGTTCTCGATCCCGCCCTGTGATTCTAAGCTCGACATCCTTCAAGCAATTTTCAGCCTTCTCAAAGTGGCCAAGTTTGATGTACATGCTTGCAAGTGTACTATATGTGGTCCAGTTGGCATTGATGCCACTGTCCCGTCTCATCTCATCGACCACGCGTTCCATCTCCTCCGTATCTTCCATTGCTGCGCAAGTTGTAATCCAGATATTGTAGGAATATATATCCAAGGGCACGTTACTTTCCCTCATTGCATTGATCATCAGAATTACCCTTTCATATTCGCTGAGGTTCATATAGAGAGTCATCATCACATTGTAAGGAAGTGTTTCTTTGGCAAAACCACCTTTTGTCATCCTGTCCATAAGATCCTCTGCCTTCTCCTTCATTGTTGCTTGCGCATACGCATTTAGAAGAGCACCGTGGGTGCGCTTGTCCTTCGAGGCATCAGGAATCATTGAAAAGTATTCTTCAGCACTGGAAACACCATGAACTTTAGAGATCAGATCTAACTGGATTGCAGTGTCACTGGTGTTCAGTCTGAATCTCTCTCCTTGACTGCTCATCCATTCATATATCTGAGACAATAGACAAAAAATTAATAAGCATTGACTATTCATCAAGCAGACCACGCCATAGTTTGAAATTCTGATGAAACTTGCGTCAGGTAAGTTGAGTAGTTGATACAATTAAATTTCAAAGAAAAACTTGAATTTCACTTCAAAACTATATCAAGGACGGATCCTCTTAAGGGCAATTTGGAAAGTTTAATTTAATTAATAAGAGCTAATTAAATAAAGGTCCAAGACTAAACACTACGTCAAAACGAGTGATGAATGACTCCAACGGCTTGGTTTTACTGACTGATGTGGGCTGTCTTTTTTTTTCGACAGATTATTAATATTAGCGATGGCCGATCGCAGTCGTGAATGAGAATAAACCTTTAAGAAAAACCCGCGCATATTTGGCATTCTCGACACCCCGCGCGCGCCAACTACCCTAGCTATCGATTTTTTCTCGTTTCTCCCTCTCCCAATCCCCCCTGGATTTTTCCCACTCGGTCTCTCTCCCTCTCTCCCGCTCGATCGGCAGCGGCACGTCGTCTTCGGCGAAATATTTGTTCCCCCTGATCGGCAGCGGCACTTAGACATCTGCTACGAAGGTCTTTTCTTCTTCTCTTGGTTTTGATCCATTCATCTTCTATTTCTCAAGATGTTATTCGTTTATTGAGTTCGGTCTGTTGATTTTGTTAATCGAAAAAACTTGGGTTTATAGATCTTTCCATCTTCTCAAGGTAAGAATCCGAAAAGAACCCATCTTCTCTCTTGTATGATGCTTTTCTTAGTAGAAACTAGACGACCCATTTCATTATTTTTGGTTATCTGTTGGAATCTGAAGAAACCTTACCTTTTCTGATTGATTGGGTTTGGGTTGTTTATCAAACAAAAATTGGGTTTGGGTTTTGTTTGGGTGCCCTGCCCCTTGCCCTGCCCCCCCCCCCCCCCCCCCTCGGTTTTTTTCTAATAGAAGAATCCATGTGGTGATTTTCTGGATTTTTCAAACACAAGAGGTCATCTTTTACCTAGTTCTGTGCCCGCTATTCTTAGAGACTGTTTTCATCATATCAGTAGATCCCTTTATTTAATGGTTGGATTTGTCTGATTCTTCATATGCAAGTACAAAAATAGTGTTTCCTTGTAAATTGGAAGTTAGATTAGTGATTAGGGATAATTTGGGATTAGGTTTCCAACATCTAGTGAAGGAACAGGGTCGCGTTCTTGTTTATTTTCTGAAGTTTCTTTTGAGAATGTCCTATAACTAAAATTCCAGCACCACTCAATATAGGCTAAAGTGAAATTATTCCTGTAAAACTAACTGAACTAACTGGAAAAGATTATGTGGGGGTGGTCCTTCAAACCGAAGCTTGTGTTAAGTTCTATGGTGTGTGGGGGTGGAATGAACAATTCTACAAAAGTCCATGAATATTGATGTTGAGATGTGAGTTTGTTATGGAAATTGATCCATCTTCATCTTTGAAGTTTTACCCTGTCCATTTGGGGTTGAGTTAACCATCCATGCATCTATAAGAAGATAACCATCCATGCTTGCATGTCTTATGCTCTGCTCATGATTACTGGGCCATGATCTACTTATGTAAGCTGCTTTGTGATGACTCAACTGGTTCTATCTTAACTTTTCTAACAAGTGGCCCCATTGATTGCCTTGTACTTTCAGGCACAAGAAGTTAAAAGACTTGATGTCATTACTGTGCAAGTTATGCATCCTAATGTAACTGTAACTTGAAAAGCTATAATAATGCAATTAACTTGCTATGTTAGCAAATATGTTGCAAGTTATATATGCTTGGTATAGCACCCTATCAAGTTGTGTTCAAATCAGGACCCCCTTAGATAACATTCCAAAATAATCTTTTGATTTGGAATCCGGATCCTCTGTCATGTCTATTAACCCAGGTCATTGAGATATTCTATTATGATGATGATTAATAATATTTTGCTTCTATTGACTATAATAATTAGTGAGAAATGATGGTGTTTCCATGGTGTTATATAGAAGGGGATGTCTAGTAACTTGGTATTGGTTGATGTATTAATGTACTTATATATGCTTTGATTAGATATATCATGACTGAAATGATGGACACTTGTATAACTAAATATTCAGATTGGATTTCAAAGAATAGAATAAAATTAAATCTATGCTGTTCCTGTGGAATTCAATTGCTTTTCAGTTTGGTTCATTTGTATATATACAACTAAGTCTAACTACTGGGGTGTAGTTTTATGTACACATTGTACAAATGTGCAAAGCTTGAGAAATCAATAAAAATTAAAGGGCTATGTTATAAACAACTATCTTTGTTAGTGAAACGGTGCTTGATCTTGGAATGCCAAAATAGTAAAAGGTCCTCGGTTTGTCTTAAAGTCTGTAGCTTATACATATCCATATATGGTGCATTGTGGGGGCATTCATGAGATTAACTAAAAACCCATGTAGCTTTTGAGTTTTTATGGTTACATCATTTGATCTTTTTCATGTTTTAAATTATTTTTCTCGATTGATGGACGTAGCACGGACAATGATGAACAATTAATAGTTTGAGATATATCTTTGATGATATCATAACAAAATAGGTTAAAAATCTGAAAATATGTATGAGATAATTTGATGCCTTGTTTTTGGTTTCCAAAGAGGAGGAATTATGTTGTGTTATTTTGTAATTTAAGTGCTAATTGTCATTTTTCAGAATATGGCCATGAACAAAGAGTGGATGATGGCACCAAGGATATCAAATGAATACTTAAAGGGGGTTGAAGATTTCTTAGAGTTCTTACGAGCTAATCGACAAAAGCTGGGGGGTGATGACTGGTATTGTTGCCCTTGTGTCAAATGTCGTAATATAGTAGGAGGGAAAAAGACACTAAGAGACATCCGTGAACATTTGATATGTGATGGCATAGATACATCTTATACCAAATGGATCCACCATGGAGAAATTCATTCTACAAGTACTGTAAACATTGGCACCATTAACAACAATGAAGATGCATTCCCAAGAATTGTTGATATGGTGAATGACGTGTTTGCACGTATCCCTAATGAGGATGGCGTTGAATATCATATGGGGGGTAGTGCGCCTACATGCATGGATGAAACTAATCATGAAGAAGATGTTCATGCTCAGGATAATTCACCGGAGGGTATCCAATATAAGAAGTTGATGGAGGATGCGATGCAACCATTATATCCCTCGTGTCGAACTGATGATACGAAATTGTCAGTCACAGTTGAGTTGTTGAGCATGAAGACTAGACATAAGTGGTCTAATAAGAGTTTCAATGAGTTGTTACAACTTTTCAAAAGGGTCCTTCCATAACACAATGCTTTGCCTGATAATACTTACAATGCCAAGAAGATTGTCGATTCGTTGCGTATGGAGGAAAAAATTATACATGCATGCCGCAACGATTGCATACTTTACTGGAGAGAGCATGAAAAAAAAGATAATTGTCCAACATGCGGGCTTAGTAGATGGAAACCGGTAAACCCTGCAAAGCCAAGAGCTGTACGTTTGCCCTGGAAGAAGCTAAGATACTTTCCTGTTACACCAAGGTTACAAAGAATGTTCAGTGTACCATGGATTGCAGAGAGCATGACATGGCATGCAAATGCAAGCTTAGTACCTAATGACTCAATCATGCGTCATCCAGTGGATTCATCCTGTTGGAAACAAGTTGATCGTAAAAATCCACAATTCGCTTCTGAGGCACGTAATGTTCGATTAGGACTTGCAACGGATGGATTCAATCCTTTCGGGATAAAGAGCAATGCATATAGTTGCTGGCCTGTTATGGTTGTTCCATATAATCTTCCTCCATCCCTTTGCATGCGTAAGGAATTCACGATGCTAACATTATTGATTCCAGGAAAGAAACAGCCTGGGCATGATATTGACATTTATTTGCAACCATTGATTGCAGAGTTGAATGAATTGTGGTCCATCGGAACCATAACATATGACTCTTACAATAAAAATAGGTTCACAATGAAAGCAATTATGCTATGGATTATACATGATTTCCCGGCATATGGTCATTTGTCAGGTTGTAGGACCGCGGGAAAGTTTGGATGTCCTGTCTGTGGAGAAGAGACGGATTCACTATGGCTAAAACATGGAAAGAAATGTGCCTACATGGAGCATAGAAGATTCCTACCAAATTCTAGACACCCTTTCCGGAGTCAAAAATCACAATTTAATGGAAAAGAGGAACATAGAAAGCCTCCAAGGCGTTTGAGTGGTTCCGAGCTGTTAAGCAAAATGGATAATATTCAAACTAATTTTGGAAAGAGTAAGAAAAGGAAGAGGCCCGCGGATGAACTTAATTCCACTCCATGGACAAAGAGATCGATCTTTTTTGACTTGCCATATTGGAAGGTTCGTTTTACATTAATATGTCTTAAAATTAAAGCAATGCTGTATAAAAGACTTACATACTAATACGAATCTATTTCATGTTTGTAGGATCTTCCCATTCGTCATAATTTGGATGTGATGCATATTGAGAAGAATGTGACAGAGATTCTAATTGGAACAATTATGAATACAAAGGATAAAACGAAAGATGGTCTTAAAGCCCGCCAAGACCTAAAGGAGATGAAGATTAAGAAAAAATTATGGCCCGTAGAAAAGAATGGCAAGTTGACCTATCCAGATGCTCCTTACACACTATCCCGGTTGGAGAAAGATTTAATATGTAAAACCTTATATCATTTGAAGGTTCCCATTGGGTATAGTGGGAACTGGAGACATAATGTAGACTTGGATGATTTGGAGCTCAAAAACCTTAAGTCTCATGATTATCACATTCTCATGCAACAACTACTACCAGTGATGTTGATGTACGCATTTGAGTCACAGAAGCCATTACGTGCTGCCATTCGACAATTGTCTATATTTTTCAATGTCTTGTGTTCGAAGATTATAAACCGTGAAGAGCTGATGAAGATGAAAGATAACATTGTAGAAACATTATGTGTGTTTGAAAAGTACTTTCCGCCCTCATTTTTCGTATCTATGATACACCTTGTTGTGCACTTGGCAGATGAGGCAAAAATTTGTGGGCCTGTTAGATATCGATGGATGTATCCTTTTGAGAGGTACGACAAATGCAATTCTAAAGATATCTTTTTTTTTCCTTAATAATGTTTAGTGTAGAGATTTTATTAATGAGACATGTGGCAGGATGATGAAAACATTCAAGCGATATGTGGTGAATCATACCTATCCAGAGGGTTCTATTTCAGAGTGCTTCCTCATGGATGAAGCAATAATGTATGCCATGAATTATATGCCAAATGGTACGGAAGGAAGCCATAAGCAAGCACGGGGGAAGTGGATGGACGATGATGGTTTATGTGCCTATCCTATCGATAAAAAAGGGAAGGTCGAATATCTTGAGATTGTGCAGTACCAGCAAGCACGTAAATGGGTATTGGAGTCGTCTGTGGAGAATGTCGCGTGGAAAGAGTAGGAGAAACTTGGTTAATTTCTTTGTTCTTATTTATTGTTTCATATATATTTTAAAATAAATTTTTTTTCAGGAATTATGATAGGTACGTACAGGAACACGTATCTAATGTTCAGAATCGGAGAGGCACCATACGAACACAAAAGGAGATGGATTACATTCCTTGGCTTAGACAACAATTACAAAATGAAGAAAATTGTGTCTTGAAAAGGCTTGTTGATGGACCCAAATTTGAGGCTATTTCATATACCTCATATGCGATAAATGGATATGTTTTTTGCACAGTGGATTCGGAAATATCGAAAACAACACAAAACAGCGGGGTCTCTATGAAAGCTCTAACTAAGTTCAGATCTAGTGTCAGCGACACTCATTTTGTGTCTGAGGAGGTCCCTTACTATGGCATTGTCAAACAAATTCTTGAGTTAGATTACCATGACTTCAAAGTAGTAGTATTCAATTGTGATTGGGTGCGTTTAGAGAACACAAACAGCATTAGAGTTGATCCAGAAACAAACTTGAGATATGTTAATTTAGAGAGGTTAATGAGAACTACAAAAGAATCAGATGAGCCATTTATTCTTGCTTCTCAAGCTTCTCAAGTCTTTTATTGCAAAGATCAAAGTCGTCCTACGGATGAGTGGCATGTTGTGTTGGATGCTCCAAAAAGACTCAATCAAGACATGGACTCTTATGAAGATCCGTTAGTCTTTGAGGCAAGAACGAATGAAAACACATATATCGAAGCATTACATGATGATATTATAGATGGTGATATCATTTGAGGTGATAAGTTCATGTCAATATTCTTCTCATTTGCATATTTATTTCATTAAATGGACCAATTTGTACATATCATGTTTCATTAAATTGGAACTTATTTCATGTTTCATCGTTTGAGTTTCCTTCCTTATTTTTACATTTCAATGTTTTTTATATGACAACAATATTCAAAGTTCACATTTTTTGTTACAGCCAGTATGTCACATGATCAATCAACAACACATAGTTCTGCTGCGTCAGCAACTACACCGTCGGGGTGTAGTTCCCGCGAGAGTACATATTGCCAACAATCATTATATGCATTCACTTTTATTTTATTTCTTCTTAACAAACTATTCCTTATAATAGTCAATTCGAAACAGGCGTGCCTAAGTCAATCACTTTTGGCGAGCATGACCAACCTGTCGGACCAGATGCTGCCCAACTGAGTTCGTTGATAGGAAATCTGGTGAGGACATATGTGTCCCCCATATATGAGGCATGGACAAATGTGCCGAGTGAGTTTAAGGAGCAAATTTGGAACGGCGTGATTGTGAGTACTTTTGCATTTAGATAGTTTAAAGTTTTATATCAGCATTTCATTATATTCATAATTACTCCTCATTTATAATCTTTGCAGAGCACCTACAGCATCAGGGAGATCCATAAAAATTTCATTATGAAGAAAGCAAACATATCGTGGAAAGGTTGGAAGTATGTTCTTCGTCATCAGGCAATAGACAAATTCCTCACAGATGCAGAGAGGAAGAGCAATGTGCCCAAATATGTGAAACCAGAAGATTGGGTAAAATTTGTGGACATATCCTCGACGTCGGCGGCCTTAGCTGCCAGGGAGGCTGGTAAGATTGCTAGGTCAAAGTTGAAGAGCCCGCACACAACAGGCAGGAAGGGACAGGCCAGAGTGGCTGCAGAGTTGGTAAGATTTGGTGCAATAACAGCTTTGAGGTTGAGTTCACTGCAACAGTTGTTTCTGATAAGCTAATATTTTTATGAGTATTAAGAATGTTAGTATATTTTAAAAATACAAAATATTTTTTTACAGAAAGCAAAAAACCCGGATCAACCGTTAACTCGCACGGATCTCTTCTTGGCCACTCATAAAAGGAAGGATGGATCAGCATCGAGCCCTCATGTGGTGAGAACCATTTTACTATAATTGGTAAATAGGTTATTAATTTGAATTGCTAGTTGAGAACTCTTTTATTTAATCTTAGATAGTGAATATGTGAAGTAAATCATTGAAGTGCTATGGTTGAGTGGTGAATGTTGTAGTTTGGAGGGATACTAGTGGGGTGTTTTTATAAAGTTCTTTTGTTATGCACAGGTACCTATAAAGTTCTCTGTTATATTTAAAGTCATGTGATTCATGAGAGCTGGAACACTTGAGCAGATCATATGTTTTCCATTTGTGTGCTCCACCATTCGACCCCATTAGCTTCTTTTCTTTTTCTCCAAATTAGAGGACTCAGATTTTGTAATTCCATAGTTTTCAAACTTGTTTGCAGCTTTGCTTCTTTGTTCCACATTTTAAATGCCAAATCAACTCTTATACAGGTATTTTTGTGGGATTGATTCTCATCGTAAGCACTAGTCATGGGGGCATCATAGAACATAGTAACTCTATTGGTCAAGATATCATTTTTTTTTTTTTTGCATTTTTCGCTCGCCCGTGACCAGTATCTCCCTATTTCAGATCTGAGCTATTATTTGATCGATGTAGATCAAAGGTGGGAATGAATCTAGCCCACCACTTTGCAAGGAACATCCAAAAGTACCATTGCTTTTTCTTTCATTATATAAAGTGAGATTTACAAAAAGCTTGAACTTTGTATAGTGCTACTGATGCAAACCAGCAGTACATGACACAAGCCATTTCTTTGCTGCTAGTCATTTCAGCAGCATTATCAGAGACCCAACTTGATGCTACTGATGCTCTCACAAACAATAATATTTGCTTAGTCTAAATGAGAAATATGCAATTCTATTTGATAAATATATAACTTTATTCTTAAGCCAAGGCTCTTTTAGATTCAATTACTTGAGTCCTGATGTCACACATTAGAGAGTTAACATGAGACGCCTAATCCTGCATATGCGGGACCGATGTGGGTAATCTACACCATCAAAATTCTTTATTTTTTTGTGGACCTTTGTTGGATTAACAGGTTGTAAAAAAAAAAAGTTGTTTAATATTCATCGTGTAAGCGTGAAGTAAATTATTGAAGTGCTATGGTCGAATGGTGAATGACTAATGACGCAGTGGTGAATGACTTTGTAGTGTATTGGGGCACTGGGTTGTTTATATGAAGTTTTTTTTTTTTTTTTTTGCTATGTACAGGTGCTAAGCAGGTTGTAAAAAAAATTAAATGTCCCCCGTACAGGGGAGACTATGCCGAAATTTCGAGAAATCTTTTACATTAGAAATTTTTCTTAGGAACATTTTTATGAAGTATACGTTAATGTTTGCCAAAATGTGTTTATGCTTCTTATTTATCATTTATTTTGCAGGATGCTGTTATTACTGCATATGAATCTGACAGCTCGGTGGCGCAAGGTGATTTAGACCATGATGCAGTTACCAAGGTATCTTTTTATTGCTTGTTGATCATAATATCTTTTATTGTTAGTAATCTTTAATTCTGTGGGTTTATGGTATACTCTTTTTTTTTTCCATAGGTCTTTGGTCGTGATAGCCGAGGACGCGTACGTGGCTTAGGCACTGTTTCAAAAACGGCCATAAAACATTCAGCTCCTTATAAAAGAGCCTTGGAGGAGGAGCATGAATGCAATACACATCTTCAAACCGAGGTAAAAAGGTTGAAGGAGGGTCAGATAGGCATACGGAGGGAAATGGATGAGCTGAAACAAACTCTTACCCAAGGTGGGACACAAGTGCGATCTTCAACTTATCATGGTAGTTCATCTCAGGTACAATGTTTATTTTTCTTACATGATTGATTCGATAAATTAATTAATTATCTTGATTGATGAAATACTAACACAATGCAATTGTAACATTGTTTGTAGGCTCAGGATGATTCCTCATGTCAACTAGCATGTACAAATCAACCGAACACTAATACACGCCAGGGTACATGTAGGCTGTTGCATTATGTGCGAAAAGAGATAACTGTTGCCCTTGGACGCGTTCTCGGTTTGTCAACTGAGGAGGAAGGATGCTATAGGATCGTCGTAGATGAGATCTTGAAGTTTGACGTAGAGTTGTTGGGTGGAGAAAAGACTTTTGGGGATCTCACCGTGGGTGACATCATTTCATGGCCCACATATAGAACCGTGTTTGGCTAGTTTCAAAGCCCCATGATTTATGTAAATGACTTTATCTGTAGTATTTACTCTTATGTGTGTGATCGTGGTATTAGTAATACCGAACATGAACATGGTTTTTGTTAATTTTCTACCATTTACTGTAGCTACTTTGATGGTTTAAATTTTAAGTGGATGGATGATTTATTAGCTTATTTGAGTTATTTATTTGATGAATAATGGATGTTGTATGGTTGATGCTAATTTACAATTTTGAGGATTACAGGATTTTTATTAGAAAAATATAAATTTTAAAAATAAATTATGAATTTTTTTTTTAAAATTATCTAATAAAACGACTGCTCCAAACAGTCGTTAATTGAATGATAAGTCGTTTATTTATATACTAATTAAAAAATAACTAAAATTATTTTCGACTGTCGAAGTCCGTCCTTAATAAAATGACTGCCCTAGACAGTCTTTAATGGGACAAAATGTCGACCGCCAACGGCAGTCGATTTAGTAAAACGACTTCGATTTTGCCAACTGCCCGTCCGACCGCCCTTAGCAGTCGTTTTTTAAGAAAAATGACCGTCAAAGACAGTCATTTTTCGGCTGTTTTGACGTAGTGAAAAGCTTTAATTTAATTAATAAGAGCTAATTAGATAAGGGTCTAATACAAAAAGCTTTAATTTTTAAGCTCTAATTTACAATCAGTACGTTTGCTACTAACAGTTGCAAGGAAAAAAAAACTCTTATTTCATGAGGTGATTGGGGCCCACCTTTTAGGGATTGTGGTAATGGATCCTAGCTTTTAAAAATTATAATGTAGAACCCAACATTTACGTCATTGTCATAATTTTATGATTTTTTTTTTTACCCCAGCCCAAGATCTTTTTGCCCTGAGCTCGAAGGACACTCGATTCTGGACAGCCGAGAACTAATCCCCCGGGTAGCCCGTTTGGCATTTTACTTTGAAAATCAAGTGGAGTTAAGTGAAGTAAAAAGTATGAATAAAATATGTAATAGGATATGATGGTATTTTGTTTTTAGTTGTTTGGGATGAGAATATTGTTGACTTTTGGTATGGGAAATGGAGTTTTTTTGTCTTTTAGTTAATAAATGTGGTTATTTTTTGACTTTTTGTTGGAAAAGTTAGATGGAGTTTTGATAAAAAAATGCTTTTGATGTGATGTGTTGGTGACTTTACTCCATTTGACTTTACAAGTAGAAACCTCAAACGGGCACGCAAACCCTCAAATCCACACGCGCTAGGTAAAACTATGGGAGGTGGCCAATGAAAGTAGGTGTCGAACACAAGACCTCTCCGCTTCCTGAGGAGCGGAGTAATTGGCCAACTGAGATTTTATGAGATTGTTTTCATTCAAAACACTAGTAAATTTTACATTATCCACCATCTGCTTTAGCTAAAAAATCTCAAAAAAAGAGAAGGCCCTTAGCTTAATTTATTTGAAGCAAAACCTCTAATTTGTGAATGAGCTCTAAAAATTTATAAAAAAAATAGAGTCAGAGGTTTACCAAACACTATAATATAGTAATACGCAAATAAGCTAAAACTCATAAAACAAGAGCTCATTTTTAGAGTATCCAAAACAAAGCCCCGTCCCACCCAAATTTTACTCGAATTGGATTGGTCCGATTAATAAATCAATGCATATGACTAATAATACATCTGATTGTGTTAATCACATTATCATTCATGTGCTCAATCTTATCATATAACCAACTAGTGGAGCCCATGCATTGGGTTTTCATCCCAGCCCCAGGGGACTACTATAGAGTTCCACACTCTGGAAATGTGCACGAATATCACACTGATCTACTCAAGAACATGCATTTCATTTCTCCTTGAACAACTTCAAAGCTTACATCTGAATCATCTTGACCTTATTGAGAATCAAAAGACCCATTTATGAAGGAAACTTAACCCCACCATAACATCAATGAGGGATTATCTGCGAATCTAATCAAATCACAGTAATCACAATGTAAATGATAATGCTCTAAAACAACTAACAATACAACTTTCCAAATCAAAACCCCACATAATCACGGATTCAGAGACGCAAAAAGAAGAATTCTATCGAAATTCAATCTACCTCAAGAGCTGGCTTGAAACGACGGTATTTGCGCAATTCCTTCACGACGCGGCAAAGGTCCCATTTTGTGAGCTTTCTACCCTCCTCTTCCCACTGCTCCAGAATAGTAGCAGAACCAAGGTTAGGGTTTTCCATCATCGAGATCCTGCGGTAGAGATGGCTCCATTTAAGGTTCGGACGCTTCTCGTAATCGACGGTCCCGTAGCTGTGAACTTGTGAGATGGAGCAGGAGATTGGGATTCTAGGGTTTCGTTGGGGACAACGAAGAATGTGGGACTGGGGACGAAACCCTAGGGTTAGGGTTTTGGAGGAAAGAGAGGAGTTTTGGAGAGGAGAAGGGGAGAGGATGGTGAGGGAATACATGGCTAGGGTTTTGGAGAAGAGAACTTACTAGGGTTTATCCGAGTGCGGGAGAGGGTTTTAAGCGTCTCCAATTCGATTCAGCTGGTAGAGAATGGCCACTTATCTCGCTGGGAAGTGGTGGCAGGGAGAAATGAAATGTGCAGGGGTATGTGGGCCGGCCCATGGCCCACAGCACGCACGGCACGGCCCGTAAAATTCATAGGTCAGCACTGCACGACCTAGTTTTCATGCCTAGACATATATTGTTAAATTGATCAATTATAAAAGGGATGTGATTCAGTGAAAACTGTTCTCACGGAGTCTCATGAGAACTTTTTTGTGGGGCTCACTGGGGGCCCATTTTAGAATGGGACCAGTGGGGATTGAAAGATCTATATGAGACCACCTCGAAAATATCAAGTTTGGCCCCAATTCCATGATTCTAATCTCTTCATCCATGGCCGACAAGTCCAATCCATTCGTATGGGTATATATTCGATCCAACGGTCAAGTTCATTTGCATTGGTGCCAAACCTTGGGGCGTATGAGTATCAAAGGAGTCTATGTCCATTGCAAGATTTGGATTAGGTGATAGGTGGCCCCACCCCATAGTTCTCAGTTCTCACCTGATTATTTCCCATTATAACATACATGAAAGGATATTATGAAATATTATGGGCTTTTTATTAATGAATATTACGGTTGAGCGGTTGAGCTTTTCTTCTATGGGAAAGAAAATTTTCATGGCCGGTAGGAGCTTCCAAATTTTTCATCAACAGGAGCCTAAGAAGAATCAAACTCATGTTTGTTTGCATAAGGGGTGAAATGAAATAAAATTAAGTGGTCAAATCAAGAGAAAAAATAGAGAGGTCAAGAGAAAAAAAAAAGAGTGGAAGAGGTCGAAAGTATAGGCACAAAATGGAAAAAAAGCTAATAGTAATATTTTATCTTTTTAGAATTTTTACTCTCAACTCCTTTCTCTTTTTTTTGATTTAATCCTGAATTTTATTCTGGCGATTTTCATTTGGGTTGGCTTTAGTGATTGCTCAACATGCGGTCTTCCACGAGAGGAAATTCTGCCTAATGATGATGGTGGTGATGGTGATTGAATTCAAATTTTACAATAAAAACGAAGTTGCTGGAAGCATCTGATGTCAAGTGCCCCTTCCGTGTCATCACTCATGATCGCTCTAAGTTGGGCCTGGGAAATGAATGAACCATATTATTACCTTTCATCAAACCATGATAACCATCCCAGCCATCCATTTTGTCGAAGACTTTTTCTTGTTTTTGCTCTGCTACAAATCACACTCAACCAAAGACTACTCGAGTCCATTACCTGCAAGTGCAAGCTATGTTGTATGTCATTGTCAGCCAAGCAACATACACTAGATTAGGTTTGCAAATGGGCTAGCTGGGTACAAGCTTGTATGGCACACTCGACAGTGGATGAATGCTTGCTGGAGTACTCTCATAAATATATATCTGAGTGATTGGAGTATCATAAATGTGGCAGACCCATATATGATTGGATGGACTGAAAGATTTTTAAATGGCCAAGGCTCCCCTAAGCTCGAGTTTAGGGAGAAAATCTCGTAAGCTCGTACTTGTGGGACCCACCTTTGGTCCATCCAAATGGACCAAACACATGATCCCCTTAAATTGCACATGTCCACCAACTTTCGGTAAGATCCGAATTTATTGGACCGTTGGATTGACTATATATCAATTCAAATGGATTGTTGACCATTAAACTCTTGGGCCCATATGGAGATGATAGAAATTAGAGTTGGGGCTGATTTTTTGCAGGGAGGAAGATCTTAGGGAGTCCTTGAAATCCCCCCACTCCTATCCCCAAGTGGGCCCCACCACTTACTTGAGCTTACGTTATCCTAAACTTGAGCTTTGGGGAGCCTTCCGCTTTTTAAATAAGTCAATTAAGATCTTCAACTGTAATAGGCATGGACAAAGAATCTAGAAGACCCAGCACTAGTCGTAGTCTTGAACCATGCAGGGATATTGGGTTTGTGCAGTTGTAGAATTATATAGAATTTTTTCAAAATAGAGCATAGAAGATGGTCAGCCAATATATGGGCCCACTTAGAAGAAAATCTATAATTGGGGTAGATGGAAAGGTCACATTTGGACAAGAGGAGCCCAAAAAAAAAAAAAAAAATCCCACTAGATTATCTTAGCTCTTGGTGGGAATAAACTATAAGAGGAAGTAGAAAGGCTACATCAAACGTTAAAAATTGGTGGGATCTTAATCGTTGATTCTTTTTTTGGATTCAATCCAACGTGAATGAGAGTTCAATGAGTGTAACTGCATTAAGCATCAAGTCGGATCATGAGATGACAAGATTATTGAAGAGTTGCATTGATCAAACGTGAGCCCAAGATAGAACTGGACTGCACATGTAGTCCACTTGAAAAAAGGCATTTTCCTCATGTGTATAAATGGATAGACTTATCTTATGCAGAAGTTTCTTTAGTTGAGTTTAAAAGTTCTTATGTCTGGGCCTAGATGAGCTTCTTTGATTAATTGGTTGAATAAAGTAAATATATAAAGGGCTTTGTTCTAGTGAGACCAGTTCTCACATAGTCACTGTGAGAACTTTTTATGGGACGTATTTATGGGTCCCATTTAGGGATTGGACTAAAGGGGATGGAAAGATTTATGTGAGATCACCCCAAGTATCAAGTTTGACCCTAATCTCATGCCTCGAACCCCTTCATCCATTGCCCGCGAGTTTAATGGTTTCATATCAAGCAAAAATTTAATCATCCATCCAACGGCCCAATTCATTTGGATGGGTGTCAAACCTCAGGATTAGTAACTATCAAGGGAGGTCGCTGTTTATGCACTGTTTGGATTGGTTTCTAAGTGGGCCCCACCAATAGTTCTCACGGAAGCATGGTGAGAACTAGTTCTCACTTGAATATTTCCCATATATAAATATGGTTAGTCTCGTTCATTTTTAATGAGGTTTTTAATACTAGCTCTCACTGTTCTCAGTAGGCTTAATAAGGCTTACCCCTTGCTACTAATATATTTGCAATGGTAATCACGTTTCTGTTGTTCCGAGTACATACAGAAAAAGTTAGTATTTAGGAAATAGGTTGGCACTGCAGTAAAACAAAACAACAATTAAACAGAATTACAGAATGTAATCTAGAAATGTAAATCCACTTACTGTTTGAAGGCAGAAACAGAGTACTGTTGTTGAAGTTATGATCAAGGCTTGTGTTTAACACTATGTTCTTAAGACAAATTTCGCCCCCGCAACGGTGCTTATGAGTCTTCAGTGGCATTTATCTCCCAGGATACAATGATCGAATACACACAGTAACAACACTACAAACTGTGTGTCAAACGAACCAAAAGTGTCACAGAACTCTTTCTTCTTGACTCTTAATGATGACCCAAATGCAATGCAGCAGCGAATGGAATGAGCAAAAGGGCATGGACAAGATGATTTCATACCCTGCTTCAGGTCTTTTCATGGGGCTGCATCCGTTTAGAACAGTGACGGTTTAGTTGAACAGATTCTTGGATTGGACACACCCCATTTGAAAAAGAAGATTTTATTAAATAAAATTTCTCCAAAAAATTAAAAATGGATAGTGGGCCAAGCCAGGCCCAACTCACGTCCAAGCCCAGCCCGGGGCACGCGTAGTGGCGACCCCACCTTGATCCTCTTTCACAAAAGTGAGATGCCCCTTGGGGCTCATCTTATACTAAGCATATTTATATCCAAAGAATGTTTTGCAAAGAATGTTTTGCTCTCAAGCAATGTGGGAAGCAAGTTCACCACTTCCTTTTGTTTTCATTTTTTTAACATGTTCAAGTAGTGGTGTTTAGGAGGTGTAGGTGCAGAAAATAATGACCCACAATAAGAGGGTGCCTTACAGGACTTATCCGAGAAGATGATGGTGACTGGGTGTGACTGGATGCCGTCCGAAAGCCTGAAAGAGAATAGCAAACAGTCAGAGGACCCTGGCCTGGGCGGCGCAAGGCTCTCCGATGCCAAAGTCAGTATGGGAACTGGAACAATGGAAGGAGAGGAAGAAGAGAGGCAGAGTAACGGCTCTGGGTATGAAAAAATGGCGTACCTTGGATGGTGGCTTGAACCTCTATTTATAGAGTGTGGAACGTATCTTTGGAAGATATTGGGGTGGTGTGGATCTCGTGATTTGACTGGGAAGTCACGATCAGCCCACATTGCATTAATTGAGGTCCAATCCAGCCCACTTTGCATTAAATGCCCGTCGGGTCAACCCACATCGCATTTAATGCACATCTTGTTGGGCCAGATCCTGTTGGGCGCCTTTGGCGGTAGGGGTACCAGCGGATCTGCCCTCGGGCCCTGCCCTGATGTGGCTTCAGCCGCTGGATGGGACCCTGTCAGGGATCTGGCGAAGATCGTGGGCGGCTGGATGTCGCGTCTGTCCCACCAACTCGTGCCCCTATCCCTCCACGTGCCTGATGACGTGGGGGATGAGGGGCGCATGTGAATGCTCTCTTGCTTCGGCTTCTGTCCCGGCTTCTTTAGCCGAGGTGGAGCTTTCTGCCGAGATGGTACCCGGGGTGGCTCGGCCGAGGTGGAGCTCCTTGCCGAGCTGACGAGCGAAGTGGGCCAGTTCGGCGCTAAGGGCCCGGAGCTGCCTGACTTCGGCCGGGCCTCCTGTCCTGGTAGCCGGGGCGAGCCTGGCGCCACGTGGATGGCACGAGGATGGCACGTGAGAATGCTTAACCTCATCTGATGGCTGCGATTAACTTAATCATGTGGTTCTGGAAATCTCCCCACACAATTGCCCCCTAGCTTTTGACCTCGGAAGTGTGCTAGCCTTTAGGGGTTGAAAGCTAGAAGAATCCGTCTGGGGATACTGTGATCATTACTCGGTGTCGCTTCAACTCTTTATGCCTGGTGTCGCTTCAACTCTTTAAAGCAATAAATGCCCTGCCCTGTTCGCCTTTGGAACCGGGCTGACGGCTACACGCGTAGCTTCTGCGCCGATTGCGTTGTCTCATTGATTGACGGGTTGTCTCATTGATTGACGGGTTGTCTCATTGATTGACGGGCACGGGCTTTGAAGTGTCTCTTCGAATTCGGAGGCGGTACCCAAACGAGGGTTCCCCCTTCTACAAATAGGGTCGTCCCCTTCTTTTTCTCGCTCCCGATTTCTTTCGCCTTCGCCTTTGCTTTCGATTTCTGCTCTGGTTCCTGAGATCTGTTCGAGGACCTTCGATTTCTGCTCTGGTTCCTGAGATCTGTTCGAGGAGGACGACCGTAGAACGTGTCCGGATCTGCTCCTGATCCGCCTCTTCGTCCCTGTAAGTCGCCTTGTTCTTCTGTCCGGTTTTCCTTAGGGTTTTTTCGATTTCTAGGGTTTTTCTTCGTCGGCACCCCTTCTAGACATGGGCACCCTTAGGTTCAGGGTAGATTCTGATAAGGGCATAGCCGAGTTTAGAGCTGCCTTCAAAATTCCGGAGGGGGTCCTCCTAAAACCGGCGGACCTTGCCGACGCTGCCCTGTATCGCTGCTACGGCGGCTGGATGCCATTCCCTCTGATCTCTGTGATCGAGGGTGGGGTCAGGTTTCCACTGCACCCCCTGCTTAGGGCCTGCCTTAGCCTTTGGTCCCTCGCCCCGGGCCAGCTGATGCCCAATGGCTACAAGGTCATCATGGGCACAGCGAAGCTGAACGAGATCTTGGGGACCAACTTGGGCCCTCACGACATCGAGGACACATATGATATCTGCAAGGCTAGGGAGGGAAGATATTATCTCCGTGTGAAGCCGCAGCGAAGGGGCTTCGTCCTAGCCTTGGAGGACTCAAGCAAGAATGCTGAGGAGGATTTCTTCTGTGTCTCGGGGAACTGGGAGTTCGGCCCGGGTGAAGACAGGAGGCTGTCGGTCCCACGTCGCCCTGGGGAAGTCCCAAGTAATCTTCACTGCTTTTCTCCTTTACTGTTTTGCTTACCTCATTGATGCCGAACTGATATTCTCCTTTGCCTGTTGAGCAGAGGCGGGTGCAAGGCGACGCCGAGCTGCTAGCGAAGGTTGGAGGAGGAATACCGACGACATCAACAAGGTCGAACGGTACAAGGGGCACGAGACCAGGTCAGCTTGGAAGCTGCTTGGGTACACGCCGAGGTATCGCGGCCACTACCACAGGACTGGAGTGCCTGAGGCGGACGAGACACACCCTGACCGTCCGACCGTATCAGTTGCGGTGTTCAGCGGGATCCCCTTGACCGATCTTGTTGCCGACCGAACTGCGTCCGGAGCCGAGGCGTCCACTTCCGATCCGGAGCTGCCGGACTTGTCGCAGATTGTGGAAGCTTATCTCTCTGATCGAGAGGACATGGAGGGAAGCTCGAGGGAGCTCGCTGTCAAGGACCTGGCCGCCAAGTTTAAGCAGAGGTCGTCGTCTTCTGGGGCTCCATCGCCTGCCGGTACTCGTGCTGCTTCGGGTCCGGTGGGCGCCGGGGCTCCCTCTGCTCCTGCTCCTGCTCTGAGCGGGGGAACCCGTCGACGCTCGCCGGACCGCTCGAAGGAGGGGTCCCCGCCCAAGAAGAAGTCCAAGGCGGGGGAGAAGAACTCGAAGGCTGATCTTCAGTCGAAGGGCAAAACTCCTGAACGAGCCCCTGGGGATAAAGCTACAGCCGAAAAGGGAGGCGAGAAGAGCGCGCCGAGGGAAAAGAGTGCGGCGGCCGAAAAGAGTGCTCCGGTAAGCAAGTCGGCTGTTGGTCCAGCGCGCGAGCCTCTCATCTCGGCGGGGCAAGGGTCCGGATCGGCCTCCGGGCCCCGAACTGCCCCAGCACCGTGGAAGCCGAAAATGGAAACCTCCACCGGCAAGCCCCTGAACGTTGAAGACCGGTTGCTGGGAAATGCCGAGGTGATCGGGGCTCTCGCCAAGGCCTGTGCTCTGCCAAGAGACATGGAGACGCACGATAGGTTCGAGGATGAGAGCCTGATGGTCTCGGCGATCCAGGATAGTCTTCGGGTAAAGTGTTTGCAACGCTTTTCTTTATTCTTCAAGTGTCTTGGTCGAACCTGACTCCCTGTTTCCATTTGCAGAACGTGCAGAGGCTCCTGACCGTGGTGGGAAGGAGGGATAGGAACGCTGCGAGAGTGACCCGCCTGGAGTCCGAGCGGGAGAAGCTGAAGAAGGAGCTGGACGAGCAGCGGAAGGGAACGGAGGAGCTCAAGGTGGCCAGCGCTGGAGAGTCCGCTCGTTTGGCATCAGCTCTGTCTGAGAACGCCGAACTCTCGTCCAGGGCCAACCATATGAAAGGCGAGCTTTGGACGAAGAACAAAAGGGTCTCCGAGCTGGAGTCGGAGTTGGCCAGGTTGAAGTCTGAGTCGACGGCTGAGGTAACAAGGCTGCGGGGGGAGGTCTTGGCTGGTCGCGCTGAGAAGGAGAAACTGGTGAAGGAAAAGGCCTCTCTTCAGGCCGAGGCCCAGTCCGCCTTCCAGGATGGGGTAGATCGAGCCACCGAGCTGTACGAGAAGCAGGTGGAAGAGATCACCGCAATCTTGTTCGAGGAAGGATGCCTGGCCGCACTGAGACGTGCGGGGGTCCCTGAAGACCACCCTGTCTATCAGGACCTGCCGACGTATTCGGACCTGGATCCCGAGCCGAGCTCCGCACCGGCAACTGATAGTGCCCCGGTCGAAGCTCCTGCTGCTGACGACGCTCCAGCTGCCCCGGTCTCGAGCGATGCCCCAGTCGCCAGTGAGGCTTTGGCCGTGCCCCAGGGTGAGACCTCGTCTGCCCCTGGTTCGGCTGAGGTACCAGTCGAAGCCTCCTCCACCAGCAATGCTCCAAGCGAGGTCCCTGTCTCGGCCGAAGCCTCTGGCTCCTTGGAAATGGTGATTGATCTGGTCGAATCGCCGAGACCGGAGTAGCTCTGTCCCTTCTCTTGTCTTTCTTGTCTGTAGTTCTTTTGCGTTTCGGCCTTGTAAACATTTTTTGCAATCAATGGAAGTCGAGCTTCTTCACTTGTGTATTTTCTTTTTGCATTTGTCTCCCTTTCATTTCTGGATGTGCATTGAATGGTGTTGAATGCCCTTACTGTGTGGCGTGGCCCTTGAGGTAGAAAGAGTCAAACTGTCAGTGCTGACCCTCCGTATTCTGGAGACCATAAATTGCAACAAATAAGGTGGCGCAGCCGACGAGGGAATCGGACGGATGTCTCCACGTGGCGCCATAGGGGTCGCTGGTCAACAGTCGTGCATCCCCAGTAACGCGTGGGAGACTTCGCCCTCATAACTTCTTTCGGAAACTGGGCCTTTCTTCTTCCTATAAATAGGGGTGGCAAGCTCGCCATGGGAGAAGAAAAGAACCTAGCGGTAGGAGTCATGCCCGGGAGGTGTCCGAAATTACTTGATCCGGGGGGAACCCTGCGCCGTTGGGCGGCTATCCCTGAGGGGGGAAGGCTATCGCGGTCTGCGCGCTCTCTGAAGGAACTCCCCGTGGACCACGCGCTCTCTGAACGCGGGTCCACGGCCATCCGCCCCTGGCCAGATAGAGTGAGGATGCGCTGCAGGGGGACGGTGGCGCATTCTCGTCCGACGAGGCCCTGTGCGCCCGTCGTACGGGAGGCGGGATGAGGCTCCGCTGGACCGGGGGTTTCTTCAAGCTCCGCTGGTCCCACTGACCGCCGAGGGTGTTGCAGAGCCCAGCGGGGTCCAGGGCCTCCAAACTGGAGGGGCTGTGCGATGCTTTGGTCTGACCAGCCAGAGTGCATTGCTGCATAGCCCGGTGAAGTTCAGGATCGCTCAGAGCCTCCAAGCAACGATCCGGCGTTTTCGATCCAGAGTCTCCCAGTTACTTTATTTTCTGCTTCATTTTCTGTTTTCAGAGGACTTCGATCCTCCTTTCTGTACTCTTCTTTCTGTTTTGTAGCTCTTGTAATAAAGCAGTTTACAATGAATAAAAGGGAGGAATTCTATGATTACCCAAACAGTGTCCAATGCTTTTGAATTCCTTCTCTCTTTCTGTGTACTGTTCTGGAATGCTGGTACAGCTCTCTTCCTCTGGAAAGCTGCCCTTGGCCGGAATGGCTGGCTTTGGCTGGGAGGAGCTGCCTTGTGCCGAAGTGGAGTCATCATGCCACTGGTCTCGGCCGTGGAAGCGTGAGCTCGGCGATGATCTTTGAGGAGTGTAGAAACCCCGATATTAGGAATCCGGCCGAGTGTCAGAGAGACAAGTTGATGACTGTGTGAGCTGCTTTCATTGATTCTGAGATTCATTACATCCTTAGAAATAAAATTTCTTCAAGTGGGATGCGTTCCACGGTCTCGGCAGCGGTTTATTTCTTCAAGTGGGATGCGTTCCACGGTCTCGGCAGCGGCTTGTAGGCTGACTTTCCCGCCAGTGAGATTATTCTGAACGGGCCATGCCAGTTCGGGGCAAGTTTCCCCTCACTTCGTTCTTTGTCGGCTGGCAGGGTCTTCTTCAAAACGAGCTCTCCCGCGGTGAACCTTCTTTCTTTGACATTTTGATTGTACGCCCTGGCTAACCGCTGCTGATAGTCGGTCAGTCTCAGGGCTGCTGCTTCTCGTCGCTCGTCTGCCAGCTCCAGCTCCATTGCCAGGTGCAGAAAATAATGACCCACAATAAGAGGGTGCCTTACAGGACTTATCCGAGAAGATGATGGTGACTGGGTGTGACTGGATGCCGTCCGAAAGCCTGAAAGAGAATAGCAAACGGTCAGAGGACCCTGGCCTGGGCGGCGCAAGGCTCTCCGATGCCAAAGTCAGTATGGGAACTGGAACAATGGAAGGAGAGGAAGAAGAGAGGCAGAGTAACGGCTCTGGGTATGAAAAAATGGCGTACCTTGGATGGTGGCTTGAACCTCTATTTATAGAGTGTGGAACGTATCTTTGGAAGATATTGGGGTGGTGTGGATCTCGTGATTTGACTGGGAAGTCACGATCAGCCCACATTGCATTAATTGAGGTCCAATCCAGCCCACTTTGCATTAAATGCCCGTCGGGTCAGCCCACATCGCATTTAATGCACATCTTGTTGGGCCAGATCCTGTTGGGCGCCTTTGGCGGTAGGGGTACCAGCGGATCTGCCCTCGGGCCCTGCCCTGATGTGGCTTCAGCCGCTGGATGGGACCCTGTCAGGGATCTGGCGAAGATCGTGGGCGGCTGGATGTCGCGTCTGTCCCACCAACTCGTGCCCCTATCCCTCCACGTGCCTGATGACGTGGGGGATGAGGGGCGCATGTGAATGCTCTCTTGCTTCGGCTTCTGTCCCGGCTTCTTTAGCCGAGGTGGAGCTTTCTGCCGAGATGGTACCCGGGGTGGCTCGGCCGAGGTGGAGCTCCTTGCCGAGCTGACGAGCGAAGTGGGCCAGTTCGGCGCTAAGGGCCCGGAGCTGCCTGACTTCGGCCGGGCCTCCTGTCCTGGTAGCCGGGGCGAGCCTGGCGCCACGTGGATGGCACGAGGATGGCACGTGAGAATGCTTAACCTCATCTGATGGCTGCGATTAACTTAATCCTGTGGTTCTGGAAATCTCCCCACACAGGAGGTAATTTCTCATTCACTTCTTAATGGATTAGAGCAACCCAATACATGTCCTTAATCTACTCATGGAGTATATTACATTCCCATATAGTCCCACCTAAAAGAATAAGTGGGTCCCACTTTTATTTTGGCTCAAAGCTGACCAAAATAATGGTTTATCTATTCATTTTTTCAACTGTTTCAAGCCCTACATTTCAATTTGAATAATAATCTGCCAACAACTCATCACGCATCCCACACCACTCATCCACATTACCATAGTGGAGGTATAGACAATGATGATGAGTTGTGTGTGGGTGTGTATCTGATGAAGCTTCACATAAGAAATTTGGAAGAAAAAAGTGTATAAGAAAATTATATGAAGGAAAAAATAAAACAATTCCAAACTTTTTAAAACTCGCCGGACTTCAATTATCAAGAGCATTGGATGAAACAATATCTCTTTACTTTTAAGGAGGATCCATAATCTTTTACAAATAGTTGAAAAGATTACTAATATGGAAAAAAAAATTTCAAATGAAAGAAACCACATCACTCCCATTCAAAAGCTACCTAAAAGACAGCCAAAAAACAAAAGGCTGGTCAAAAAGGAGTACATATTTTTCCTCACCTTTTCCGTGCCCAGAGAAAGGAGCCTCTGCCCATCTCCATCTTTCTTTTAATAAAAGAGAACCCAAGTATACCAACTTCATCTCTATCCTTAACATCAAGAACCCATGTGATTGCACTACTATCTAACATGGATTTGTAGGGTCCTTAGCTCCATGAAAGGAGTGTGAGTCTCATATTTTACATTTAACTTTGCTTGCCCTCAGCTCTAGAGATGCCTAAAATCACGGTGTAGGTTCGAAACTTCACTGTCATACTGGGGCTACAGAAGAGTTTTATCCGGCTTTATCTCTTAGGCCCGTAGGGATTATTTTGGTCCAAATGGTTGGAAACCTGCGTTATAAAAAAAAAAAAATTTACTTGCCCTCCAACTAGAGGAATGTCTAATGCATTGGTCTATTGTTGATAGAGATTCCTAGAAGCTTGTTTTGTGGACGTCAGAATGGGTGTCTGATGGAAAAATGATAATGGTTTAGACCATGGAGGGCTAAGAAATTTTCCATTTAGGGGGGCCATTTTATAATAATGAAATCTGAGTGGGTCATGTACTTAGAAAATTAAAAAAATAATAATAAATAATAAATTAAATGCACGCAAGAGACGAGATTTACGTCAAAACAATAGATTAGATGGTAAACATAAAACAAATGATTACTATCATGTGCTCTTGAAATGTCTAACTCAAGAATCTTTTTAAAAAGCCCTAATCTCTAACACAGAATCTTCTCATAAGAAAGCAGTAGTATTAACTTATTATAATTTAAGCAGAGCATGAACTATGATTTGGATCTCATGACATAATCCATCTCACTATAGGAAAATTTTCTCCTACTAGCAGCCTGACCATGTGTAGTCCAACTCCAGTGGGCCCGCTTGCGCTCACTTTTAATATGTGCAATCACTTTCACCCTCTTGCCATCCCATGATATGGTACCATGCCCAATTTTATACTTATTCCGCCTTCACTTGCTATTAAATTGAGTTGAATCTAGAAAAGAAAATTATGATTCAAAAACTATTAAAGTTTAAGGTTGTTTGATGGGGCTAATAGTTTGGCCGACTCTTATCCATTTTTATATGCATCTCTAGGTGGGCCCCATGAGCTGGACTGCATATGAACAAAATACAACCAGTAGTAGAGAAAGTCTTCGCTCAATGTATGCTTTGACTAATATAATTAGGGTTGCAAACGGGTATCCGATTCTCTGATTACCCGGAAGTTTCGACCTGCAAAAAAACCAAGTTTGGAACCTATTTTAGGTTTCGATTCATAAACTAGTCCGGGTCCAGAATCTAATTTAGGTTCTGATTGATAAACAGGTCCAGTTCCAACCCGAGATCCCGCATTTGAGTCTTTGATATTGCAATTTGTACTTTAAAATCAACTCTTTTGGGGCATTCCTAAGTATAATATTGGATGATGTAGACTTGATACACTGTTCTAAGTTGAATGATATGCTTATTTAAAGAAAAAATGAAGAATAAAGAGAAAATATGATTGATTTTAGAACTATATTCGAATCCTCTAAGTGGACACGGTTTCGGAACCAGATCCAGATTTTCTTATCGAAACCGGGTCCGGAACCAACAAAACAGGTTCCGATTCAAAATCGGATTTGGAACTGAAACCGTTATTTAAAAACGGGTCCGGATCCACTATGGTTCTAATCCAGAACCGTTCCGTTTGCAACTTGCAACTTTAAATATAATCCATATAAGAAGATGCCTATCATTTTTTAACATAGCTAGCTATTCGTCATATAATATGAGAATACAAATAAGTTTAAAAAAAAAAAGAAACATCAATAAAATATAATAAGCTTTCCATTTTAAATTAGTGTCCAGATCTCATTGATAGTGATTATACCAAGGAGTCAGCTCTTATTGTAGTTGTCATGTGGACTGTGGAAGACCAGCATTGCACTGTGTCGTTTTTTCCTATGCTTTCTCCCTTGTGAATTTTAAGCCTGTTTGGCACACGTCTTAAAATAATAAAATCACGGGCTTACGTTGAACATTGTTCCACATTGGTTGATAGTTTCATCTGAAAAATACTAGTCTAATGAAATCCTTATCATGATCAATTTCCAAGGCCAAAAGACTTGTGCCGCTTTGGATTCCACCTTTGGATCTTTAAATTTGCATTCCTTTTCTTTTTTTTTAATCAGATCATTGACGTTAAGATTTATGTAATATGAGCAGGATTGTATATAATATAAGTTCTAACTGTATCATGATTGAGATTCCATATCTAATATTGCTTTCATAATCCATAACCCTTAATTTTTAATGAGTTTTAGTTGGTAGGGTTGATTTGGGTTCATGTTGGATTAAGCACTGCAGCTAATTATATAATTAATCTGTTGACGTTTTTAATCCTCCCATTAAGACAAGTCATAGGTCTTGGAAGGGAGGGAAGAGATTTCTTGAGGATTCCCCAATGAGAAAAATTGTTCAATCTTTTTTTACCATTGAGCCTAAAGCCGGATTAAAAATGGAGGATTATGTTAGATATTTAATGACGATGATGATGATGGTGATCCCAATCTAGCTGGGACAAGGCTTCTATGATGAAGATAGATAAATAAATATTATAATAAATAAAAATATTAATAGGGCCATGTGAAAAAGCAAAAGATTTATTGAAAAAAAAATTGTGTGAAAGGGTTTCTTCTTCCACCTATTGAAAATACCAGGCTTTAAGGAGTCTCCTCTTGCCATACCTTTGGTCTCCCAAAAATCCAACATAAGATGCAAACCAGTGAAAGCTATATAATAAATTTAGCATTAGATATTGTTTTTTATCCATTACAAGATTTATATGTAAACATAAAGGTCTTAAATATGATACATAACGGCCATTTTGGTTCAAGGCATTAATATGACGTAACATGTTGTATTTGGACATTCCAAATGCATTATTTGTTGCAAGAATTCAGAATTTCAAATAACATGAAAAGATAATTTTAGCCTTATGAATTCCTTGAATTCTAGCATAGAAGGACTCACAAGTTTACTAATTAATAAATTTATTAAAAATAATTCATATTAGCAATAAAAAGAAGGACTCGCAACTTTACTAATTAATAAATTTATTAAAAATAATTCATATCAGTCTGTGCATTGGTGGTTTTGTAGTCCGTGCATAACACGGGGTTTTGCTAGTACTCTAGAGGGGGATGAGCATTTGAAATTCTCATAATTTTTTCAGAAAATAACTCCCACAATTCTTCTAAACAAGTAGGCCTAATAAGTTTTTTAAATTAATTTTATTATCAATCCATTGGTAGCTTACGAGGCACTTCTCTTCTATAAAAATAATTAGTGCTAATGATGAGGTACTTGAGTAAGTGTATGTCGGTGGGTTTTCAAGTATTTACACGTTAGAAAAAAATTTTTTATTAGAATTTATGAAAAGAAACTATAGTTTTAAATAGCTTTTTATAAATGAATTAAAAAAAATAAAAATGTGGTTTGTTTATGTTAATTATAAATAAAATTTGACTCGAAGACGACAACATCGTTGCCAAAAGATGTAGTCGACAGTGGATCCCACTTACCATGTTCATGATCACCAAAGGCAAAGGCCATACGTGGATGGCAGGGTCACGCCAAAGAAACTTGGAAGCTGACACTTGTCATGTGGTCCACGTAAGAAAGGCATCCCACCACGCGGACTCGCTTCGCTTCCACACGCAATGAATCCCACTTTTGAGCCTATAAAAGGAGACACAACACAACACTCCCATCAGTCCTGTCACATTTCATTTCAGTGCCTTTCCCTATCTTACCTTTGCTTTGCCTTTCTAAGAATTTCTAGTTTGTAGGTAGGCGTCTAGAGACCACATGAAATGTTATATGTTGCATTCATTGATTGTCAATAAATTTTAATTTAATAAAAAAAAAATTATCGGAGGG
The DNA here is from genome assembly GCA_012931725.1 of Litsea cubeba. NCBI lineage: Eukaryota > Viridiplantae > Streptophyta > Magnoliopsida > Laurales > Lauraceae > Litsea > Litsea cubeba. The sequence continues at coordinate 25,278,344 of CM022946.1, forward strand.
TTTTCACTCCTTTTTTATTGATCTCTCTGAGTTTAAAGAGAAGCAAGGTAAATTCTCCAGTAGTTTCAGCATGATATTGCAGTTTTGAGCCCATAATCTCCGAGTGTAAATCGTAATCATAGACCAACTGAACTACCTTACAAAATTATTTTATAAAAATTATTCAAACAAAAGAGTTGAGAGTGTGATTTATAATTTATTGATATAAATTAAATATGGACATGTACTAATAGGGCTTTCATCTTAGATGGCTAAGAGTTTTGATAGTTAATCTCATAAGAGTTCTGCTTCAGCTTATCAAGTTTTGTTTGGTTGGAAGCTCTAAATTCATAATTTCTAAAAGCCTTTATATTGCTATTAGCAGTTTTAGGTAATAATAATTTCTATAAAAAATGCTTGTAATTAAATATAAGAAAGTTTGGTTGCAAATGATAGCTTTATCCATACAAATGAGAACTTGGCATGTAAACCACACCTTCAATTCTGACCATATTCATGGCATGCCGGCCGATGATAATCTTCAGACAGGGGTGGACCCAAGTATAGTGATCTGGGGGCTGAAGCCCCCACCAAACCTAAAAAAGTTGGGATTTAAAAAAAAAACCCTTCAAATTCTAAGAATTATTATACATTTTCCTTTTATATTTGTCCCTTTCCCCAGTATCTTTTTTACATAGAGCCCCCTTAACTTGAATTTTCTGAGTCCGCCAATATCTTCAAACAACCTCTTTTGATCCTACTCTCATGTCTAATTTATTGCCATCATCTGTTGGATTTTTGTAGGAAGATATAGTCCTTTCCTTTTTGTTTTTAGGAGTTATTCGTAGTTTTGCTCCATGGGTTTAGGTTAATTTGTTCTTAATCATTGATTATCTCATTGGGCTTGATCTTTTGTATCTATTTTGGTTTTAATGAATACCATCTTAAAAAAAAATAGAACATAACAGAAAGTTTGAGTGGAACAATAGTGGGGGATCCAACTCCTATGAGAATTCTAGAGTCCCAATTGTATGAAAACAAACATGGTTGAAATTGACAAATATCCACTGTTGATTTGGGAGGTTAAAGTTTGAGGACAGGTTAAAAAGATGCTTATACTTTCAATAGAAGCATTCTAATGAAAAGTGCACAGTCTGCAAAATCATCTGCAACCCCACTTACTTCTGCCTCTGTAATGCGTTACACAGGTGGACCACTTCGCTTTTAGCTATGGACCAGGACCACTACCGGACAAGGTAGACAAAAAAGGTTCGTGCCCATGAAATTCATGCATGCTACATTATATATGTATACAGATACTTGACTGTTAAGTTTCATAAAAAGGGAGAGCCAAAACTAGAATGAAGTACCCGTATTATCATTTATGTTGTGCATGTGTATCACCTATTCACCTACGCATGTTACTCTTTAATGTGTTCGTGGAGTGGTCAGGATCACGATTTCTCCATTTTTCAAATCTAAAGGTCTTGGTATGATCTCCGATTTCTCCTTCTTCAAGAATTGAAAGTTAAGTCCACTAGTTTACCATATTGAGGCCATAGTGGTGTTTACCTGGCTTCATTCTGGACCCGGAGGGATTAATCCAGCCCAAATGGTTGGAAACCCTCGATAGCAAAAAAATAAAATAAAAATTCACCTATACATGTAATATATGGTCCTTTGATAGTATAAACCATGTTTTAAATTGGAGGACCACTGTATAATAGACTTTATACATGTTTTCGGCAACCTACAAAGTTACAGGGTTCTTATGATTTCAACAAAAATGGTAGAAAGACATAAAGAGAACTCAACTGGATCAAATTACAAGAACCTGAAATTTGAATTATGGCACTTTTTCTCTGACTTTCCTCCTCATTGAAAGGAATATTAGGGCAGGATTGAGTAGTGTATGTGGAAATAGCAATCCACAATCTTTTAGGTTTTTTTAATCTACCTTTTCTAACTTTCATTGGAAAGCATTTTTTTTTTTTTTATAGATTCACAAAAAATTGATCTGATTTAGACGTTTTTCATCACTAGATGATGAACCTTCTTCTAGCAGGTGAGCCTCCCCTACAAGTCATGTGTTTGTTTTTAAATGATTACTCTGCTTTGATCCTAAGTTGTCCCTCATTTTTATAAACTTTAATACTCACAAAGTACATGATAGACAAAGTATAGTATACGATCACTCAAGATAATAGTAATTTTTACAAATTACTCCATCATGGGGCCACATAGAGATAATTTTGACCATTCAAGATAAATCTCATCCCCTCCTCGGATAAATCCTCAAGATTCAGTTCATTAGGAGTGGGTGGCACCATCCAATTGAGCAAACATTGAGAACGTAATTGAGCATTAACGTGGTATCTCTACTTAAATTTAAATGTGTTTTTTTTAAAAGGGGATGTGATTCATCTTGAACAATTCAAATTATCTCTATGTGGGCTCCCACGGCGAAGACCCTTATACGTGTTACACCCGTGTAATAAATGTGATAGGGAACACCTTTATTTTGTAAAAAACAAGGTGATACTGTTCCATCCAATCTTAAATCGCCCCCACCCACAAGTAATTAATGTAATTCCCATCCTACCTGCTCACTTAGGTGCCACATGAATTTTTGGTGTGTGGACAAGCTTTCTGTCCACAAAGTCCTCTACATACGGAACCGGATCCCCTGTTTGATCGAAATAGGGGGCGGGGGCGGAGGCGGGGTTAAGATTTTTTTTTTTTCTCTTTCTTCCGCCCCGCGCGTGGCGCCCCCTGATGGACCCTGTTTGGACCAAAGAGGGATCCGTTTCCTCTACGTATTTATATGCGCGCCTCGTAATTAACTTCGCAGTTCGTACAACTCTTTGTATAAAATCTCCTTTCTCATTCAAAAAGACACTTTCCAACGAAACGCCAAGAAACCAAACAGAAGAAGAAATATCTGCACAAAACCCAAGTAAGTGAAATAAACAGAGCTCCAACTGAAAAACTGCTTCAATCTTCTTCTCTCATACAGACTTCATTGATCTCTCATCATCAATGGAAGAATACGAGCTGAGCTCCCCACAGATCTAGTACAGTTTTCTCGGATTTTGATCGATCGGATTCTCAAGTTGAAATATTTTTTCCGCTGTTTGAAGAAGGCGATGATTTTAGCTGTTTAAAAACCCTAGATTCGTGTCTTTGTACTTTGTGGATCTTTCTGTGACTGTAAAAGGCGGATCTTTTTGGTGTGTGGTGGTGCTCTTGGTCAGATGCGGTTGGATTTGGAAGTGATTGTTTAGAGGAACGCCAGATTTCGTGAATTTTGAGCAGAGGAATGTTGGATTGGATTGGTATGGAGGTGGTTTAGAGGTGGATATGGATGAACATCGTGGATCGTTCGTGGCGGTGAGGAGGATTTCTCAAGGGCTGGATCGGAGCAGCGAGTGCCACTCAACTTCTGGTATGTAGTACATCTCACTGTTCGTTTTTTTCTTCTCCTTTTGGAAAATGCGGTTGTCTACTAGCTCAGCTTGAAATGAAGCAAGATTTGGATTTGGGAAGCTGATTTGTTTCTCTGTGGTTTTTGGCAGTTCTTTCTTGAGTTCTTGTTTCTGGTTTTAGTTTGAAAACTGGTGCAGGTAGTGTTTGTTTTGATTTCTTTAAGAAATTCATAATGTGGAATTATGGGTATGTAGAAACTGGTAGCTGATAGCAGCATTGCATATCTGGGGCTGTTGGATATGTTTATTTAGGTATCTGGACTGAGGATTGCAGTAATATCTTGGAGAGTTGGTTGGTGGCTGTTTCTGTCACTTGTTCTGGATGCTGTTTACTGCGTCGAATGCCCAACATCATTGTCATCAATTAGATAATGATTTTTTTTTTTTGGGTGAAGAATCGTAAACATTGAATTCTAGCTAGTTTGATTTCCTGGTCAGATGCTGCTCCATGCACAGAGAAGAGAAGATAAATGTTCATTCTACTGGAATGTTTGAACTGACGTGCTTAGGCATTGTATTTGAGCTAGCTTTGATTTCATAGTTACATGCTGCCCCATCATTCTACTGAAATGTTTGTTCCGATTGGGCTTTGGGCCTTTTGGTGCATCGAATTTGATGTTGATTTGGGGTTGAAATTTTGGACAAGTGGGATGCTTTTTAGGGCTCATTCGATGGATAGAACCCTGTCATAGAATCCATGGTTTTCCTAATTGTGTTTAAGTTATGGAAGTGAAATTCTTGAAAGTATTCCATGGAATTGTGTTCTGGAACCTTCTTGAAGATTACTCCTGCCCTCATAAATAGGTGTTATTATTTTAGAGTTCCACAGTTGCTGAGGTTCTGTGGTGACAAGATTCTATTAATACCAGGATTCGGTGCATCCAAATAGGCACTGATACCGTTATTGATGGTTTCACTTCTGGCAAAAATGATAAAAAGAACAGATAAGAATCTATGCACCAAAATATTCGAACAAATTATGATAAAGGATGCATTGGAAAACAAAAGCAGGTGAAGAAATTGGCTTTCAGAGTTCTGAATATGTATGTATACCTGTGAGAATGCTAATTTTTTTTATTACTATTGTAATCATAGCTGCACTAACCCACATGACAATGGACTGTTTATACACCACACACGGTTTCTATTTTCTATTTTGGCCATCTAAATCAGCTGTATTTTGTGTTAATGTAGCATCTTTTTCTCTTGTCAATGTAGCATCTATAGCATACATTATTTATTTATAGCAGCACAAAACCTTTTCTTTTCAAGCTACAAACTAGTGTGCAGGTTCTTCTGTTTTTATTTTATTTTATTTTAATTTCTACTTATGACCTTTGCTCTATGCTGCATCTAGGTCTTTGCAATTGATTATATACCGTCTAGAGCAACTGTTTGTTAAATTGTTTTCAGGGCATTATGCTAGCAAAACTTAAGGCTCTATCTAAAATGTTGTTATTCTGGGGCCTTTACTTGATAATAGACTTTCAACTCAGGTAGTCATGCTACCAAAACTTATTTTATTTAAGGCTACCTCAAATGTTGTCGTTATGGGGCCTTAACAGGATATTAGACTTTCGACTCAGGTAGATAACGTTTTGATGGTAGTTTGAAATTCTGAAAACTCAAGTTCAATATTTGCCGATCTGTATTGCTATTTGCTACAGCTGAGGTTGTGGCAGGGTCATCGGCATGGCTCGGAAGAGGCCTTTCTTGTGTTTGTGCTCAGAGGAGAGAGAGCGATGCTCGTTTATCATTTGATTTAACTCCTTCCCAGGTAATTATGTCCAGTTATTCTTTGAAGCTTTTTAAATCTTTTGTTTCCTCATATCTGTTTGCATGTCACAAGTCTATGATCTATGGCTGTGTGCCATTTGTCAAGATGCATTTTCAGACCTAGTTATCAAGAGTTTTCCTGATTTATTGTTGTTATATTGATCGATGTCTCTTGCCAATTTATTTATTTATCCTGTTTCTTGGATCTATAGTAGTTAGAATTCGAAAGAAAAAGTGTAATATGATTTTCTTTTATTTTACAATCTGTGAACTAGCTTAAACCTTTAAATATTGTTAAGAGTTTCTTCTCGGAGTGATGGATGTTTATCTGATTTAACACCCACGAGAAAATTAAGATTTTGAATAACTTTGCATCTCTATAGACATCAGTAGAGAATGGGTACTATACCTTTTGTATTTGAATTTAAAAATGTTGAGAAATGAGGGTTTATTTCTAAGTATGATAATAAGTTTGTCTTAGATTAGGAATAAGAGTTTGTGTTATATTGGGGTGAGTATTATTATGTGATTAGCATTTCTTTCTTTACTATTTATAATAATACAGATCAAAGAATTGTATCAAGATGTACCGCTAAAACTTCTATTGGAGAGGCATGAAATGCCTTCACATTTGGAGAACTTGATTGGTGTGATTGAACCGATCTCTGATGACACTTGATGACACAGTGTGTCCACAGTAATTACACAGTAGGCATCTGGGTTGGTCGGGAATTGATTTTGGGACCCTGAGTGGGTGGATGACCGGATGGGCTAAAGAATGAGGTTAAGTGTGGCCTGTTAAGATGGCCCACGACCCATGAAGGGGCCCAAGGCCCATCAGTCCATCAAGCTTGCATATATCACGTTGATTTGGTTTGGATTTGATTAAGTCATTAATTGATTATGCTGTAAATATTAGATTGATTGCTTTCCTAACTTAGCTTAGTGATTAGCTAATTTACTTTGTAAATTGCCTTGATTAAAGGCTTGTAATTCCTATATATACATGTGCTGGTTCTCCAAGAGAAACACACAGAAATAATACATCATTATTCAAGAACTCTCGTTCCTTCTTGCATTCTAAAATTGTGAGAATGACATGGTATCAGAGCTATGATCAAAGAAGTCTAGGTATTTGTTCTTACATAGCATCAAGGTAATAGATTAGAGAGAAACCAATCTCTCTCGTGAAGAAAAACAGATCAGGGATCTGTTCTGAGAAATCCACAGTGTTTTGAGCAAGACAGATCACGGATCTGTATGGTGGCCCACCTCTGATAATCAAGACAACTTCAGCAACCTATCCAGACATGGTCGCCTGGATTTTCTAGGAATATTGAACATTTTTTCAGATTTTTTCATCTCTTCCAGGTTGGTGATTTACACATTCTCGTCATTGTCCAGATTTTTAATATTGTTTTCATCTGGACCGTCCAGAATCTTGGATCTGTGGTGGAATTCGTATCATTCTTTTTTCAGTTGAAAGCAAATTACTGCACTTATTCAGATTAGTGATCTGATCCTTGTCCAGATCTTTCAGTGGGGCCCACATAGCATATCAGCAGGCAAAATCCTGGTCGCCTGGGGTGTTTTTTTGGCCTGTTTTTTAGTTCTGTGTTGATTTTTTTCTCTGATTGATCAGATCTGAGTATATACACACAGCACAGTTTCTTATTAGCATTTAGAATTCATCTCTTCACTGTTATTGGATTTTCTTTGCAAATAAGATTTGAAGATGGAAAAATCTGAGGTTACCTTGATCAAATTCACGGGAAAAAATTATCCCGCCTGGTCGTTTCAGTTCCAGATTTACCTTGAGGCTAAGGAATTGTGGGGTTATATTTCTGGATCTGTAACTAAACCCAAGGAAGATGAGAAGAAGATATCCGCCTGGCTTACTAAAGATGCAAAAATAAAAACATGGATACTAGGTTCCGTCGAACCACATCTGATAATGAACCTCAAACCTTACCCCACAGCTAAAGACATGTGGGGATATTTGAAGCAAGTGTATCATCAAGATAATTCAGCACGTCAATTTCATCTGGAATGTGCGATTGCTGAATATGCACAAGGGACATTGTCAATCCAAGATTACTATTCAGGATTCCGAACCCTTTGGTCGGAATACGATAGTATTAAGTATGCAGATGTGGCTCCCGACGTTCTGCTCGTGATTCGTGATCTTCAGGCCTCTAGTCAACGGGATCAGTTTTTGATGAAACTGCGGAATGAATATGAAAGTGTCCGATCTGCCTTGATGAATCGGACGCCATTACCTTCCTTGGATATATGCTTCAATGAACTATTACGTGAGGAACAACGTATTGCAACCTCGGCCCATATCGCTCAACAAACGACTGAGACTTATTCAGTCGCATTTTCAGCAAATAAAGCCCCTCAGCCACCACCTCGAGACTTGAGCAAAACTCGGTGCTATAGTTGTCAAAAATTTGGGCATCTTGCCTCTCAATGCAAACAGAAAGTCTATAGTTACTGTAAAAGGTCAGGACACATCATCTCTGAATGTCGTCGCCGCCCACAACGTTCTACTTCACAGTATCAGACTCCACAGTCTCAGCCTCCGCATGCTTATGTTGCTTCTTCTGTTATGCCTGCTCCTACATCAGCATCCTCACAGCCTGGGCCTTCATCTTCTCTGACTCCTGAAATGGTTCAACAGATGATTGTCAATGCCCTCTCTGCTTTTGGTCTCTCAGGTACCACATCTTCATCTTCTACTTGGTTCGTTGATTCCGGCGCGTCTAATCATATGACATATTCTCGTACCCCTCTCTCCAATATGCAACCATACAATGGCCATTTTCAAATACAAACTGCTAATGGAAGAAATATTCCCATTACTGCTCTCGGAGATATCTCCGGTCCAATCCCATTGAAAAATGTTTACCTTTGTCCCAATTTAACTTCAAACCTATTGTCTGTAGGGCAACTTGTTGAAAATAATTGTAACATTTCTTTTTCTTCTTCTGGTTGTGTTGTGCAGGACCAGATGACCGGGAAGGAGATCGTGAGGGGGCCTAAGTGTGGACGTTTGTTTCCGCTAGATTTTTCTAAAGTTTCTAGGAATATATTTGACAATAATGTGTTTTGTTTTTCTATTAGAGATAACTGCCAATTGTGGCATAAAAGACTCGGACACCCTAATTCCAAGGCTTTGTCCCTTATGTTAAATTCTGGTTTATTAAAGAAATCTCTTGGATTCTCTTCCTGTGTGCCTTTTGATTGTACTACTTGTAAAATGGGAAAGAGCAAAACTCTTCCTTTTCCTATTTCCACTTCACACAGCACTCAGTGTTTTGATCTAGTTCATAGCGATGTATGGGGAATTGCTCCTGCTCTTTCTCATGCTCACTATAAATATTTTGTCACTTTTATTGATGATTTCAGTCGGTTCACATGGGTTTACTTTCTACATTCCAAATCTGATGTTTTTAATGTTTTTAAAATGTTTTTAGCTTATGTTGAGACTCAATTCTCCACCTGTATCAAAATCTTGCGATCTGATTCGGGTGGAGAATATGTGTCCTCTGATTTTCAAAAGTTTTTGCAAACCAAAGGCATTATTTCTCAGAGAACTTGTCCTTATACTCCACAGCAGAATGGAGTTGCTGAAAGAAAAAATCGACATTTGCTTGATGTCACTCGTTCTCTTCTTCTTGAATCATCAGTTCCCACCCGTTTTTGGGTTGAAGCACTAGCTACGGAAGCTCATCTTATCAATCGTCTGCCTTCAACCTCTCTTCAAAATCGGAGCCCATACTACCGATTATACCAGACATCTCCATCTTATGATGATCTTCATGTTTTCGGATCAATTTGTTTTGTGCACTTGCCACCTTCTGAAAGAACCAAACTAACCGCACAATCTGCTCAATGTGTGTTTTTAGGCTATGCGCCCTTCCAGAAAGGGTTCCTCTGCTACGATCCTCACATTCGTCGCTTGCGGACCTCTAGGAATGTCGTGTTTTTTGAACATCAGTATTTTTTTCAAACACACATTGAACCTCCTGACTCCTCATCCTTGGTGTCTTTACCTGGTTTTTCAGACAACACTCCAGTTGTTCGTTTTAAACCGAATTTGTGTATCACAGACGGAACAAAGAAGCGCCTCCCAGGGATCCCCCTCCCGATCTTCCTCCAGCATCCGGTCCACCTCCGACAATTGATCCATCTGGACATCATTCCTTGCGACGCTCCTCTCGCATTTCGGTACCTCCCGACCGCTATGGGTTCTCCCACACTTCCTTAATGGCCACTTTGTCCACTTCTTTCATTCCCCAATCCTATTCTCAGGCTGTGCAGGACAAATGTTGGAACCAGGCTATGCAAGATGAATTGGATGCTTTGGAAAAAAATCATACGTGGGATGTTGTCTCCTCTCCTGTAGGTATAAAACCAATTGGCTGCAAGTGGATCTTTTCTCTGAAGTTAAAATCAGATGGCACACTCGATCGATACAAGGCGCGTCTTGTTGCTCTCGGAAATAGGCAGGAATATGGCATTGATTATGATGCAACCTTTGCTCCCGTCGCCAAGATGACCACCGTTCGCATAATTCTTGCTGTTGCTGCATCTCAGTCTTGGCCTCTCTATCAAATGGATGTAAAAAATGCGTTTCTTCATGGTGATCTCAAAGAAGACGTTTATATGCGTCTGCCTCCGGGGTCCTCTTCTGGGAAGGGTATGGTTGCTAAGCTCCGTCGCTCCCTCTATGGTCTGAAACAAGCTCCTCGTGCATGGTTTGAGAAATTTCAAGGATGCCCTTCTAGCACTTGGATTTTCATCCCAGCCAGTATGATCCTTCCATGTTCTTACATCATGATCCGTCCGGCATTACTGTACTTCTGCTCTATGTTGATGACATTGTCATTACTGGTCCTAATGCACAAATGATTCAGGCACTCCAAGCTTCTCTTCATCAGACATTTCAAATGAAGGATCTAGGCCCCTTACACTATTTCCTTGGCCTTGAAGTTCATCAATCGCCTAAAGGTATAGTTCTCAATCAGCACAAATATACGGTTGATCTTATTGAATTGGCTGGACTTACTTCTTCAGCTCCAGTCGATACGCCGATCGAACTGAATGTTAAACTCAGTAAAGACGAGGGTGACCTTCTTCCGGATCCTACCGCATATCGTCAGTTAGTGGGTAGCTTGATCTACCTCACGATCACGCGTCCTGATATCTCATTTGCGGTCAATCTCATGAGTCAGTTCATGACTACTCCTCGACATCTTCATCTTGCTGCTGTTCGTCGCATCATTCGGTACCTTATTCGCACACCAACTCGCGGGTTGTTTTTTCCATCAGATAATCCTCTTTCTCTCAGAGCTTATTCAGATGCTGATTGGGCTGGTTGTCCGGATACTCGCAGATCAACCACAGGATGGTGCATGTTCTTGGGTGATAGTCTCATTTCCTGGAAATGCAAGAACATGAAAAAGTTTCTAAATCTTCTACCGAGGCTGAGTACCGAGCTATGTCCGCTGCCTGCTCAGAAATACTTTGGCTCCGTGGTCTGCTCTCTGACATTGGATTTCCTGCAGAAGGAGCTACCCCCCTCTATGCAGATAATACAAGTGCCATTCGGATTACTGAGAATCCTATTTTTCATGAACGTACTAAACACATCGAGGTTGATTGTCACTTCATACGGGATGAGTTTAAACGTGATGTCATCAGCCTTCCACATGTCTCCACTGAGTTTCAACTTGCTGATATTCTTACAAAAGGTCTTCCACGACCTCGCCATCAATTCTTGGTTGGCAAATTGCTGCTCGTTGATTCTCCCGCATCAATTTGAGGGGGGGTGTTAAGATGGCCCACGACCCATGAAGGGGCCCAAGGCCCATCAGTCCATCAAGCTTGCATATATCACGTTGATTTGGTTTGGATTTGATTAAGTCATTAATTGATTATGCTGTAAATATTAGATTGATTGCTTTCCTAACTTAGCTTAGTGATTAGCTAATTTACTTTGTAAATTGCCTTGATTAAAGGCTTGTAATTCCTATATATACATGTGCTGGTTCTCCAAGAGAAACACACATAAATAATACATCATTATTCAAGAACTCTCGTTCCTTCTTGCATTCTAAAATTGTGAGAATGACATGGCCAAGGCCATGGCCACATTCATGGTTGTTGGGCTAATGCTGCCGTGCTTGGTTGTAGAACTAATCAAATTCAGTTTGATGGCAACATTAGCTGATGGCATTTTGCATCTGGCATGGACAATTGATCAGTTTGTGACGCCCCGGAGTCCCACATCGACTATAGAGAGGAAAGTGATTGGGATTATATGTAGAGCTTACACCCTTACCTAGCATGAGGCCTTTTGATGGGTTGAGACCCATCAGAAGCAAAACCGTGAGGCCAGTGGGCCAAAGCGGACAATATCATGCATGGGTAAGGGGTGGGGCGTTACAAATGGTATCAGAGCCGACTCTCGACTAGTTCGAGTGTGGGTCCCCTGCCGTGGTCTGGTGCAAGTGGGCGGGCTTTCATGTGGGCGGGCCAAGAGGGCTGGCAGGCTACAGGGGCTGGCAGGCTACTGCACAGGGACGTGCAGCCTTAAGGGGGGTGGAATGTGACGCCCCGGAGTCCCACATCGACTATAGAGAGGAAAGTGATTGGGATTATATGTAGAGCTTACACCCTTACCTAGCATGAGGCCTTTTGATGGGTTCAGGCCCATCAGAAGCAAAACCGTGAGGCCAGTGGGCCAAAGCGGACAATATCATGCATGGGTAAGGGGTGGGGCGTTACAAATGGTATCAGAGCCAGGTTCTCGACTAGTTCGAGTGTGGGTCCCCTGACGTGGTCTGGTGCAAGTGGGCGGGCTTCCATGTGGGCGGGCCAAGAGGGCTGGCAGGCTACAGGGGCTGGCAGGCTACTGCACAGGGACGTGCAGCCTTTAAGGGGGGTGGAATGTGACGCCCCGGAGTCCCACATCGACTATAGAGAGGAAAGTGAATGGGATTATATGTAGAGCTTACACCCTTACCTAGCATGAGGCCTTTTGATGGGTTGAGACCCATCAGAAGCAAAACCGTGAGGCCAGTGGGCCAAAGCGGACAATATCATGCATGGGTAAGGGGTGGGGCGTTACAAATGGTATCAGAGCCGACTCTCGACTAGTTCGAGTGTGGGTCCCCTGCCGTGGTCTGGTGCAAGTGGGCGGGCTTTCATGTGGGCGGGCCAAGAGGGCTGGCAGGCTACAGGGGCTGGCAGGCTACTGCACAGGGACGTGCAGCCTTAAGGGGGGTGGAATGTGACGCCCCGGAGTCCCACATCGACTATAGAGAGGAAAGTGATTGGGATTATATGTAGAGCTTACACCCTTACCTAGCATGAGGCCTTTTGATGGGTTGAGACCCATCAGAAGCAAAACCGTGAGGCCAGTGGGCCAAAGCGGACAATATCATGCATGGGTAAGGGGTGGGGCGTTACACAGTTAGTCTAATTTCATGATTGAGGAGGAGTCCTTGAAGCTCCTGAATGTGGCAGTATCAATATGGGTTGTCAGAGAAGTTACGATAGATATATAATCTGGAGTCAACCCAAAAAATATATGCAAAACAAACTCATTTTCAGCTACTGGTTTTTTGAATGACAGCAAGTCAATCAGTGATATATATGACTCATTGAAGATACTCTAATGGTGGAGCTGCCCTTCACTTCTGTAACTGAAGTCGAAGTTGTATCATCTTGGCACAAGATTGAGCACAGAATGATTCCGGCAAGCGCTGTAAACTCTGGCCGTGCACTCCTGAGAATCCAGGATGGTAGCATCCTGTTTTTGTCATGTTTGATAAAATTGATTTAGCTTCAAGTCACCAGTTGAATCAGTGATGGCTTTTGGATAACCGGGCAGCAAGCTGTTGATGTAGCCCAAAAGATTATAGCTATGGAAGATTGGGAAGAACTGTGATCGCCATAATAATTAGTTGGCTGAGTTCCGGTGAAGTTGTGTGATGATGGTGAATAGTTAGTTCTGTTGCATTTAGTGCACATGAGACGGGACATTGTGTGTTTTGGTAGCCATTGCAGGTGGGTATGGATCACCAGGCTCCTTTACATATGAGTTCAAGGTTCTCGGCTGTCCTCTTGATATCTAATGCATTGAATTTATAATGGTTCAGTTGGTGTCCCTTGTATCATGAAACTGGTATAATGGAAATACGACTTTGGATGTTTGAATCACAAATTCACAATTTGAAAGGTTGAATGAAGAGAAAGTAGCTGAACAGTTTGGATGGATTTCATTCTGTCAAAGATACAAATGCATCTCAGACCTAGTTATTAAGAGTTTTCCTGATCGATTTTTGTTGTTATGTTGATATTTCTCTTCCTGATTTATCGTTGGTTTTTTCTTCTGTTTCTTTAAATGACAGTAATCAGAATCCAAAACATGTGTAGTATTTTATTTTTATTTAAACAACCTAACTTATACTGAGTTCCTTCCAAGAGGACATTTACTCTCAGTTAATCATTAAATACAAACTTGCTGCCTTAGAGTCATTATATTCACAATGTTGTTGTTTTATTTTGATGTCTCTTTATTCTTTTAGATCTCTCTCTCTCTCTCTCTCTCTCTCTCTCTCTCTCTCTCTCTCTCTCTCTCTCTCTCTACACATGAAAAGTCTACTCATGTTAGAATTTTTCTTCTGTCTTTTTTCCTTTTCTTTTATTTTGGGAGGTGTTTCAGGAGGAATGCCTGCATAGGCTGCAAAGCCGTATAGAAGTTGCATATGATAGTTCAAATCCAGACCACCAGGTAGGATAAACTGAGAATTATGTTCAATGCTTGATTAATTGGACTTGTTGATTCTGTATTAATCTATTTTGTAAGGTTTCTATGTTACTAAATACTAATGATACCAGAAAGCTTATCACTGTCATAAATTTGCTTTAACAATTTAGGTGCACATGCGCTGTATCATGATCTTATTACTGGTGGAACCTTTCTGTTTTAGTATTTCAAAAATCCAAGTGTAGGAATATCAGTTTATGCTCTCTCTCTCTCTCTCTCTCTCTCTCTCTCTCTCTCATTCACATATGAAAGGTGCAACTGCTCCATTTAATCACAGAGGTATTCCATTTAATAAAAAAAGCCCAATGTTTTATAAAGTGAAAGAACAATAAATCTCCAATCCCATGTGTCAAACGTAGCATCAAGAGAAGATTTTGAATTGAATAATTTTCGTGTCTTTCATTGGAGATTTTCTCCCATTATAAAGAATACATATGCCTTATCAAAGGCTACAAATCAGCTACAAATCAGCTCTCCAAATCAGCTAATCTAATTACAATCTACTTTTAAAGAAGGAGTATCTATTTACAATCTAATTAAAGAAGGAAGGAGCTGGCAAAGATTTGACCAAATCCAACGATTGAATAACATTATATTGGGCCCAAGTGGGCCTGAGCCATCTTGTATTTGACAGTGGGCCTGAGCCATCTTGTATATTTGACACCCCCCCCTCAAATTGATGCTGGAGAATCCACAAGCATCAATTTGGTAACCAAGAACTGATGGCGAGGTCGCGGAAGTCCCTTTGTGAGGATGTCGGCATTTTGAAGATCAGAAGATATGTGAGGAAGGCTAATCACATCACGCTTGTATGCATCGCGTATAAAATGGCAATCAATCTCTATGTGTTTAGTGCGTTCGTGGAAAACTGGATTGGCAGTAATACGAATTGCACTAGTATTGTCTGCATAGAGTGGTGTTGCACTATCAGCAGGAAAGCCGAGATCAGAAAGCAACCCTCGAAGCCAGAGAATTTCCGAACAAGCAGCAGACATAGCACGATACTCAGCTTCGGTGGAAGATCTGGACACCTTATCTTGTTTCTTGCATTTCCATGAAATCAAGCTATCTCCCAGATACATACACCATCCTGTGGTAGAGCGACGAGTATCTGGACAACCAGCCCAATCAGCATCTGAATAGGCTTTGAGTGTCAGGGAGTTGTTGGCAGGATAAAATAATCCACGGGTTTGGTGTCCGAATGAGATATTTAATGATACGTCGAACCGCAGCCAAATGAAGATGTTTAGGATTAGTCATGAATTGACTGACTAAATTGACTGCATAAGCAATATCAGGACGAGTTATCGTCAAGTAGATCAGACTGCCAACGAGGCGACGATAGAGAGTAGGATCAGGAAGAGGATCCCCACTGTCTTGGTGAAGTTTAACATTGACTTCAACTGGAGTATCGACGGGAGCAGAACCTTGAAGGCCAGCCATTTCAATTAAGTCAAGAGCATATTTATGTTGATGGAGAACGATGCCTTTTGCAGATTGATGAACTTCAAGACCTAAAAAATAGTTTAGGGGCCCAAGGTCTTTCATGTGGAAAGTTTCATGAAGAGAGGCCTGAAGTTGGTGAATCATATCTGCATCGGTGCCTGTAATGATGATGTCATCCACATAAACAAGAAGAATAGTAATCCCCGTAGAAGCATGATGAAGGAACATGGTGTTAATGTGTTAATGATGCTGCTGCTCCAAGCCCAGATTCGCAGGCCCATTTAGGCCCAGGCCCATACTTTGTTCTTATCATTAGTCACAGTCATAGCCTCATGTACATACTAATTTAGTTAGCTAATTAATAGGATCTAGATTTGCTTAATGGATTAGTTGATTGTAATCAGGGCTTTCAGCCCCTATATATATGAGATACAAACGACCCTCAAAGGGATCGAATTCCATTCATTCTCTCACATTCACATGGTATCAGAGCCCCTGTACAGTGAATGTTTTATCATCTTCCATGTCTTGGAAGCCAATCTGTGATCATATGGGATCATCTTCTTCAGTCAAAGCCAATCTGTGATCATCTGTGATCATCATCTTCAATCAGATCTGCTCCGATCATCCCTGATCATCTCAGATCAGGCGTGGCCCACCTGTGATCAGGCGTGGCCCATTTCAGCAGTCTTCTCCAAAGTGGTCGACCAAATATTCTCTTATTTGTGAAGATTTTTACAAGATTTTTTGATCATCAGAAGTGGGCCTTCTACCTGTTTTTGTATCAACGAAATTTGTTGGGTTGGTTCTCATCTCGGCCGTTCAAAATCCTGGATCTGGATTTGTTTTGGTTGAAACCACTTCCATCAGCTGCGTAATTATCCTGTTCAATCATCCCTTCTCCTTGATCTATCCAAAGATCATCAGTTGGGGCCCAGACTTCCTGTTTGCTCCCTGACGACCTGGACGAGTTTACTGTTGGGGTTGTTTTTTTTCCGGAATCTGTCATATCGGCTCACAGACAAGCTTATTCTTTGTGGATCTTCTCTGTTGTTAAGATCAGGAGTGGCCCACAAGTGATCATCATCATCAGCTGCTGCTGATCATCCAGAAGTAGGCCTGATCAACTCAGATTCAGAAGTGGCCCACCTGTGATCATAATCACCATATCAGCGGAATCACCTATCTTGGTCGTCTGGTGCTCTTCTGTTTTATGATCATTTTTTCAAGATTTATGGCTCATCAGAGGTAGGCCATCTATAATTTTATGTGATATTTATGTTATATCAAGAAGATTTCATCACGGCCGTCCAATATTGTGGATTTTGATCCAATTGGAGTGGATCTTCTTCCACTAGTGTCGTATTTTGGTTGTCCTCTTATCCTCACTATCTGATCAGATATCTGATCATCATCTGGGGCCCACGTGGAGTTTTTTCCACTAACGACTGTGGACGTGTGGAGTTTTTCCTTGTTGCTGGTTGACTGTTTCGCTGGCAGTGCTACTGGCTTGATCTTTTGCTGCTGGTTGTTACAAATGGAGAAATCTGAAATTCATTTAATCAAGTTTAATGGTACCAATTATCCATCCTGGTCTTTCCAATTCGAACTTTACCTCGAAGGTAAAGAATTATGGGGCCATATCTCTGGGACTGATCCCAAACCAACAGAGGATGAAAAGAAAATTGTGTCCTGGAACACGAAAGATGCTAAAATCAAAACTTGGATTCTTGGGTCCATGGAACCTCAGTTTTCATGAATTTGAAACCTTACAAAACAGCCCAGGATATGTGGAACTATCTAAAGAAAATATATCATCAGGGGAATTCTGCACGCCAGTATCATTTGGAGTTTGAAATCGCAAACTATATGCAAGGCACTTCCTCAATTCAAGAATATTATTCTGGTTTCCAGAATTTATGGGCAGAATTAGATGAAATCAAATATGCAGATGTCTCCGCACAAGTTCTTCCAGAATTGCTGAATATACTCGCAACTAGTCATCGGGATCAATTTCTCATGAAATTAAGATCTCAATATGAATCGGTCAGATCCAATCTCATGAGTAGGGTCCCTTCTCCCTCTCTGGATGACTGTCTTCATGAATTATTGCGAGAGGAACAGCGACAATTGACGCAATCTGAGGTGCTTCAACAGGTTAGTCCAGGTACTATGGAGGTTGCCTATAATGTACCCACTTTTCAATCACCAACCTCCTCTGTCCGTGTTGGTCATTCTTCCAAGGGGAAACAGCCGAACAGAGATCTGAGTAAAGTACAGTGCTTCAAGTGTCAAGCTTTCGGCCATTTTGCAAATCAGTGCAAGCAGCGGATCTGCAATTACTGCAAGGCATCTGGACATTCGATCAATGAATGCTGCAAACGTCCTCAAAACAGAAATCCGAAAGCTTACCAGGCGATTACTGCTACTGGAACCATTGATTCATCTTCCGCATCTTCTTCAGCACCTGCTTCTGCTGCTCCAGTCTCTCCTGAAATGATCCAACAGATGATTTTCCAGGCATTGTCCACTCTTGGTATATCCGGTAAACATCAATCTCCTTCTCACTGGTATTTTGATTCTGGTGCCTCTAATCATATGACATCATCCTCCAAAAATTTCTCCACAATTAAACCATATGATGGCCAGATTAAAGTCCATGCTGCTAATGGAACCATTATACCTATTACATCTGTTGGTGATATCTCTCATTCTCTACCTTTACATGATGTCCTTTGTTCCAAAAATCTATCTACCAACTTAATTTCTGTTGGTCAATTGGTTGATAATAACTGCAATGTCTGTTTTTCCTCCTCTGGTTGTGTGGTGCAGGATCAGGAGACGGGGAAGGTAATAGTGAAGGGGCCTAAGTGTGGGCGTTTGTTTCCTCTTCACATAGTACCACCAACTCCAGATATGTCCATGTTTGCTTTATCAGTTGTTTCTAGGAATAATGTACAGTTGTGGCACAATAGATTAGGACATCCGAATTCAACCATTTTGTTATCTTTGTTAAATTCTGGTCATAT
Source organism: Litsea cubeba (assembly GCA_012931725.1). Lineage (NCBI taxonomy): Eukaryota > Viridiplantae > Streptophyta > Magnoliopsida > Laurales > Lauraceae > Litsea > Litsea cubeba. Next base: position 25,296,901 of record CM022946.1, read on the forward strand.
TAATAAAATGAAGTTTTTATCATCAGATGTTGCTATTGATTGCACCACTTGTAAGCTGGGTAAAAGTAAGACTTTGCCTTTTCCTTTACATGTCTCTTCTGCTACCCAAAGTTTTGATTTAATACATAGTGATGTTTGGGGTGTTGCACCAATTATTTCTCATTCACAGTATAAGTATTTCGTAACTTTCATTGATGATTACAGCCGGTTTACATGGATTTATTTTCTACATGCCAAATCTGAAGTTTTTGATGTATTTAAAAAATTCTTGAATTATGTTCAAAATCAATTTTCAACATGTATTAAGGTTCTTCGAACCGACTCAGGGGGGGAATATGTATCCAAACATTTTCAGGAATTTTTACAAGATAGAGGGATTATCTCCGAACGGACTTGTCCCTATACTCCTCAACAGAATGGTGTGGCAGAACGGAAAAAATTGTCATCTTCTAGACATGGTCAGATGTCTATTATTAGAATCCTCTGTTCCACCCAGATTTTGGTCAGAAGCTTTAACCACTGCTATTCAGCCTATTCATATCATCAACCGACTTCCTTCTCCAAAACTTCAAAACACCTCTCCATATTTTCGTCTTTTCAAAACTGAACCAAAATACACTTCTTTCCACACTTTTGGTTGTGTTTGTTTTGTTCATCTTCCCACACACGAACGATCCAAGTTATCGGCTCAATCGGTAAAATGTGCATTCCTTGGTTATGCTTCCCACCAAAAAGGTTTTGTTTGTTATGATCCCAACTCCAAGCGTATTCGTATTTCTAGGAATGTTGTTTTTTTTGAACATCAGTATTTTTTTCAGGCTTATCCTGATTCATCTCCAAAAATTTCTTTTTCTAAAGTACCATCCTTTGATGATAATTTTCTTTCTTCCCCTTTGCGATTTCATCCGGACAAGGTGTATACTCGTCGACAAAGAACAAATGCCACTACTTTGCCTCCTTTGCAAGAACCAGTCCCGATTCCTGATCCGGCATCATCCTCGCATCAACTCGCTATTCGTCGTTCTGCTCGTATCTCTCGTCCACCAGATCGATATGGCTTCTCTCATTCATCATATTTTGCTACGTTATCTTCTGTATCCATTCCTAATTCGTATTCACAAGCAGCAAAACATGAGTGCTGGAGACAGGCTATGGAAGAAGAACTTAGTGCTCTACAGCAGAACCAAACCTGGGAGACTGTTCCCTGTCCAGCTTCGGTTAAACCTATTGGGAGTAAATGGGTTTACTCTATTAAATTAAAGGCAGATGGAACTTTGGACAGATATAAAGCTAGGCTTGTGGCCCTTGGCAACCGACAGGAATATGGCATTGACTACGAAGAGACTTTTGCTCCTGTTGCAAAAATGACTACTGTTCGCACAATCCTTGCTATAGCTGCATCTCAATCCTGGCCTCTTTTTCAATTTGATGTGAAAAACGCATTCCTTCATGGTGATCTTAAGGAAGAAGTTTACATGCGTTTGCCTCAAGGTTTCACAAAAACATCTGAAAATCATGTTGCTCTTCTGAAACGATCCTTGTATGGGCTAAAACAAGCACCACGAGCATGGTTTGACAAATTCAAAGATGCTTTACTCAAGCTACAGTTTCAGCAGAGTCCTTATGATCCATCGTTGTTTTTACATCACGCATCCACCGGAATCACCATCCTTCTGGTCTATGTAGACGATATCATCATCACTGGGACAGATACAGCCACGATTCAAGATCTACAATTCTCTCTGCATCAATCTTTTCATATGAAGGATCTAGGCCCTCTGCAATATTTTTTGGGATTAGAAGTTCATCACTCCGAGAAAGGGTTGATTTTACATCAACATAAGTACACCATGGATTTGATTGAATCCGCAGGCCTGTCAAACTCCACCCCTGTGGATACTCCTCTGGAACTGAATCTCAAACTCCATAGTGACAGTGGTGATCCACTGTCTGATCCGACATATTTTCGTCAGCTTGTCGGTAGTCTTATATATTTGACTACTACTCGTCCTGACATCAGTTATGCAGTCAACTTAATGAGTCAGTATATGACGAAGCCTCATCATCTACATTTAGCGGCAGTTCGGCGGATTATTCGCTATCTTCTTGGCACTTCTCATAGAGGCTTGTTCTTTCCGGTTGGCTCTAAGATGACATTGACTGCCTATTCTGATGCTGATTGGGCAGGTTGTCCTGATACTCGTCGATCCACCACGGGCTGGTGCATGTTCTTAGGTGATGCTCTTATTTCATGGAAAGTGAAGAAACAGGACAGAGTTTCAAAATCATCAACTGAGGCAGAATATCGTGCCATGTCTGCCGCATGCTCAGAGATTATATGGCTTCGTGGTCTCCTTGATGAACTTGGCTTCTCACAGAAATCTCCCACACCGTTACATGCAGATAACACCAGTGCAATCCGGATTACTGAGAATCCAGTTTTTCATGAACGCACTAAACACATTGAGGTTGCCTGCCATTTTATTAGAGATGAATATCTTCGCAATGTTATCTCCCTTCCGTTCATCTCCTCCAGCCTCCAGACTGCTGATATATTTACAAAAGCACTTCCTCGACCACGTCATCAATTCTTAACAGACAAATTGATGCTGGTTGACTCATTGGCATCAATTTGAGGGGGGGTGTTAATGTGTTAATGATGCTGCTGCTCCAAGCCCAGATTCGCAGGCCCATTTAGGCCCAGGCCCATACTTTGTTCTTATCATTAGTCACAGTCATAGCCTCATGTACATACTAATTTAGTTAGCTAATTAATAGGATCTAGATTTGCTTAATGGATTAGTTGATTGTAATCAGGGCTTTCAGCCCCTATATATATGAGATACAAACGACCCTCAAAGGGATCGAATTCCATTCATTCTCTCACATTCACACATGGATGGATCATATGGACTAGGATGGAATCCCAAGTGGCTAAGAGCATGTTGGAATTTTTCAAACCATGCCCGGGGGGCTTGTTTTAGGCCATAGAGAGAACGCCGTAGTTTGGCAACAGCACCCGTAATGATAGAGGAAACCCCCTGAGGAAGGCGCATATATACATCTTCTTTGAGATCACCATGAAGAAATGCATTCTTGACGTCCATCTGGTAGAGAGGCCATGATTGGGATGCTGCTATGGCAAGAAGAGTCCTAACAGTTGTCATTTTGGCTACCGGGGCAAACGTCTCGTCATAATCAATACCATATTCCTGTCGATTACCGAGAGCAACAAGACGCGCCTTATACCGAGCCAGAGTTCCATCAGAATTAAGCTTGATAGAATAGATCCACTTGCAACCTATTGGCTTAACAGAAGGACATGGAACCACATCCCATGTATGATTTTGCGCAAGAGCATCCAATTCATCCTGCATAGCGTTATTCCAACACTCATGCTGCACAGCCTGGGAATATGAGTTTGGGATAGAAGTAGAAGACATGGTGGCCATTAAGGAAGTGTGGGTAAATCCATAAGATCTGGAGGCACTGAAATCCGAGATGAACGGCGTAAGGGAGGATCGCCAGGTGGACCAGATACAGTTGGGGGATCGTTAGGGGGACTATGTGTAGTCGCAGTTTTACTCCGCCTCTGATAAACGAAACTAGGATCAAATTTCACAAATGGTGTTTTATCCGAAAAACCCGGGAAGGAAACTACAGATGAAGACTCTTCAGAATCAAGATGTTCTTGGAAAAAATATTGATTTTCAAAAAAGACGACATTACGAGAGGTACGAATGCGTCGTGTGTGAGGATCATAACAAAGAAACCCCTTTTGATGACTAGCATATCCTAGAAAAGCGCATTTAACAGATTGGGCAGTAAGTTTGTTACGCTCAGAAGGAGGTAAATGTACAAAACACACCGATCCAAAAACATGTAGATCATCATAAAGAGGTGTAGATTTGTATAATCGATAAAAAGGACTCTCATTTTCCAAAGAAAAGGATGTTAATCGATTTATAAGGTGAGCAGCAGTACTAAGAGCTTCCGTCCAAAAACGTGTCGGAACGGAAGATTCAATGAGAAGAGATCGAGTAATATCAAGAAGATGCCTGTTTTTCCTTTCAGCAACCCCATTCTGCTGAGGGGTATAAGGACAAGATTTCTGAGAAATTATTCCTTTTTGTTGTAAAAAATGTTGAAATTCTGTAGACAGATATTCACCTCCCGAATCAGAACGTAAAATTTTAATGCAAGTGGAAAATTGATTCTCAACATATGCTAAAAACATCTTGAAAACATGAAAGACATCAGCTTTAGAATGCAAAAAATAGACCCATGTAAATCTACTATAATCATCAATAAATGTCACAAAATATTTATAATGAGCATGAGACAAATGAGGAGCAATACCCCAGACATCACTATGAACTAAATCAAAACACTGAGTGCTATTAGAAGTAGAGACAGAAAAAGGAAGAGTCTTGCTTTTGCCCAACTTACATGTAGCACAATCAAAAGAAACAAATTTAGAAAGACCTATTGAGTTTAACAATCCAGAATTAACCATGTGAGACATGGTTTTAAAATTAGGATGTCCAAGCCTACTGTGCCACAATTGACAATTATTTTGAGCAGAAAAACAAACATCATTTGCTGAATTATTCCTAATTGGAGTAGATAGATCAAGAGGAAACAAGCGTCCAATTTTAGGCCCCCTCGCGATCTCCCTCCCTGACATCTGGTCCTGCACAACACAACCAGAGGAAGAAAACGAAACATTACAGTTGTTTTCAACGAGTTGTCCAACTGAAAGAAGGTTTGAAACTAAATGAGGACAGTGATAAACATTCTGTAAGGGCAAGATACTGGAAATATCTCCAAATGCAGTGATAGGAAGATGGCCGCCATCGGCGGTTTGAACATGAGTATTGCCAGTATATTTTGTCAAGCTAGAGAGTTGTGCACTGGAATGAGTCAGGTGATTTGATGCTCCAGAGTCAAGATACCAAATGGAAGAAGGAGATTTAGTTTTACCTGTGATGCCAAGTGCAGAAAAAGCATTGACGATCATTTGTTGAACTAATTCGGGAGTGAGAGCAGAGGAAGAAGAACCAGGCTGTGAAGGCATCGAGTTGGATGCAGCAGCAGCAGTAGAATAGTCTATCTTGGCAGCATAGGCATTGGGAGTCCGGGTTTGTGGACGGCGGCGACATTCAGAAATGATGTGTCCCTTCTTCTTGCAGTAATTGCAGAATTTTTGGTTGCATTGTGTTGCAAGATGTCCATACTTTTTGCAAGAGTAGCATTGGACGTTGCTCATATCCCGAGTCTGAGGAGTCTGAGAAGACTGAGAGGTCGGAGGAGACTGAGTGTTCCCTTTAGCAGAGTATGCAACAGGATAAGTTGCAGTGTGCTGTTGTTCCAGATGCTCCTTTGTGTGAATACGCTGTTCTTCTCGCAGAAGCTCATTCAAACATATATCCAAAGATGGTAATGGTTTCCGGCTCAGCAGAGATGATGTAACAGTCTCATATTCAGGGCGCAATTTCATCAAAAACTGGTCCCTATGACTGGAGGCTTGAAGGTCTTGTATAGTTTTAAGAACATTGTTTGGAACAGAAGCATATTTGATCCCATCGTATTCACTCCACAAATTTCGGAAACCAGAATAATAGTCCTGAATGGACAAGGTGCCTTGATTATATTCTGCGATTTCACACTCAAGTTGAAACTGACGTGCAGAATTATCTTGATGATATACTGTCTGCAAGTAACCCCACATCTCCTTGGAGGTCATGTAGGGTTTGAGGTTCAGAATCAGATGAGGTTCCATAGCCCCGAGAATCCATGTTTTTATTTTCGCATCTTTTGTATTCCAAGTAGAGATCTTTTTATCATCCTCTGTGGGCTTCGGATCAGAACCAGAAACAAAGCCCCATAGTTCCTTGGCTTCAAGATATAATTGAAATTGAAAAGCCCATGCTGGATAGTTTTTACCATTAAATTGAATCAATTTAACGTCTGACTTTTCCATTTAAACAGTAACAGAACCAAAATCCAGCAAATCAGACTGTGCAAAGCCCAAACAGTGTAGAACTAGACAGAAATTGTACTGCAGAAGATCAAAACAGGTTGTGTGTAGAAGCCAAATAGTGCAGGATGACAGAAAACAAAATCTGTGACCAAATTCACAAAAAAAAGAGCCCAGGCGACCTTGATTTGGACTGTTGGTTCCCTGCGTGGGGCCCACTGCTTGATCTGATTGAGAATTAGATCCACAAGATGCTGGGAGAATCAATTTATCTTTCCAGAGGTACAAGATTTATTGAAATCCAATCAGAATCCAAGATTTTGAACGGCTGAGATCAAAACAATCTTAGAAAACCAAAAATTCACACGTTGGTTCAAATGGCCTACCTCTGATCTTGAAAAAATGCTGAAAAAATCTCCAAAATTACCAGGAGGGTTGGTCGACCATTGCTGTATAGATTGCTGAAGATCCCATGATGATCGCAGGTGGGCCACTATTGATCATACCACTACAGAAGACTGTTCTGTTGTCAAAGAACACAGATCCCTGATCTGTTTGTTGTCAAGATTACAGATCTTTGATCTGTTTGCTTCTGAGACACAAGATCTGTGTTTTCCAAGAGCAGCAGGGCTGTCACAGTGATCACAGATGAGCCACAGTGATCGGATGTCAAGATGTTGATGAAGATTCTATGTGAAACATGCATGAACAGCCATAAGGAATGACTGTTATCACTGAGATTCAAGAAGGAATTTATAGCTAGAAGACAAAAGATAGAAGACACCAGGAACCTTGCTCTGATACCATGTCAAACGTAGCATCAAGAGAAGATTTTGAATTGAATAATTTTCGTGTCTTTCATTGGAGATTTTCTCCCATTATAAAGAATACAGATGCCTTATCAAAGGCTACAAATCAGCTACAAATCAGCTCTCCAAATCAGCTAATCTAATTACAATCTACTTTTAAAGAAGGAGTATCTATTTACAATCTAATTAAAGAAGGGAGGAGCTGGCAAAGATTTGACCAAATCCAACGATTGAATAACATTATATTGGGCCCAAGTGGGCCTGAGCCATCTTGTATTTGACAGTGGGCCTGAGCCATCTTGTATATTTGACACCATGTCCTAACCCTAATAATAGACGATAATGTTGACTTTATCTAACTTCTTTAAGGTAAAACTAAGTTATGACTTATCCAAATTGTGCAATGTTGGGCTTGTTGTTGGAAAGGTAACCCGACATGCCATAAGCCATCAATTGTGAACAATTTCATGTCATTTGGGTTTCACTGAACTTGGCAGAGGCTATGAAGTTGTCAAACTTCTTGTGAAGGAAAGTGCTCGGAGACTTTCTAAGTTTAGTTTTTTTTTGAAGCTGGTAAACTTGGTCCAATGCTCTACTTCCTCATGGATTAGGTACTAATGGGCTACTTTTCGTTACTTTAGCTATCAGATGTCTCCAAAGAATCTTTTCCTTACTATTGGTGAACCTTGAGTCCGTTATATATAAAAGTATGATTATACTACCACATTTATAGCTGATGTGGTGTAGGAAGCATTGAGATCTCTTTGGTATGCTGCTTTTCCTGGAGAGGAACTTCGAGGTTTAATATCTGAGCAGTGGAAGGAAATGGGCTGGCAAGGGAAGGATCCAAGTACAGATTTCAGGTAAATCAACTTATCCTTGTCCTTCCTCAAAGACATTTGCTAAGATTCATATTATTGCTCAAAAAAAAGAAAAAAAGAAAAAAAGAGAGGCTTAAATTATGTTGTTAATCTCCTCTAGGGCGGTTTGTGTATTCTAAATTTGTTTTTATTAATATTTTTCATAGGGGTGGTGGATTCATATCATTGGAGAACTTATTATTCTTTGCCAAAAATTACCCGGTACATCATTTTCTTTCCTCATTTGTTGTTTTTTCTCTTGGATGCCTGAAAAAAGATGTCAATGTGTATTTTTCCATCTTCATTGAATGACAAATTTTATGCATTTTTATTTAAAATTCCTTCCTGATTGGGAAGTTCTTAGATTCTTAATTTATCTTAAGACTTAATGTTCATTTTCCTGTCATCTTAGATTCTTGAATATTTTATTCTTCAATATTAAAGTTTCTACGTGATTAGAAGTTTCTGTGCAGTTCAATCTGCCCTTGATTATCCAATGATCAAATTCATATTTCCATATGTTAGTAAGGAGATATATTTTCAGGGTAATTTTTTTAAGACACATGTTTTTGTTAAGAGGATAAAATGCTACTGATCCATAACAGAGAAAAATACTATGATATAACAGAAAGAGTCCCAAAATGTTAAAGGGACTGATGTAACTCCTATAGCAAGGTGCCTTGCTTCAATGTGGGCTTATTGATTAAGTACACAAGGGAAGATCAACAGAATTACATTAGTAAATTGCAAGCTGCCCTAGAAACGCCCACAAGAGTAAATCCCATGAAAGTTCTACTCGCGGTCTCCATAATGCATGTTCCAAAATGCCCCAATACAAGAGAGAGAGAGAGAGAGAGAGAGAGAGAGAGAGAGAGAGAGAGAGAGAGAGAGAGAGAGAGAGAGGAGAGAGAGAGAGAGAGAGGGAGAGAGAGAGGGAGAGAGAGAGAGGAGAGAGAGAGAGAGAGAGAGAGAGAGAGAGAGAGAGAGAGAGAGAGAGCAACTTTATGAGCGCTGGCTGTGTCTCAATGAATTTCATCTGTGGTCTCTAATGTTCCAGCATGCACATCAACAAATATGGATCTATTGTTTAATTTGAAGAAAGAGACAAAAAGTACATGCGATCTCTAGTCATTCAGTCCACCGACACACTGAATCCAGGTTTTCCCAAGAAGTTCCTCCAAAACTTAAGTTGAGATATTGCATAGGGAGAACCCTTGAGGCTAGCCTCAGTGGCAATGAGCCATCCTTTATTAGGGCGATACAACAATATTTGGATGAATATAAGGGAATGTTTGGGTCCTTGCAAGTTGCAATTCTATTTCATACTTCCAGGTAACTCTAAAGTGTTTAGTACACCATCTTTCCACGTTTCTGGGTTGGTTTACTCATTTTTCATGTAACCCAAATACTTGCGAATGAAATAATAATAATAATAATAACCGTCACATTTTCTACATCTCCACTTCCGAGTTGCACATAACTCTTCTTTCTTCTACTGGGGCTATCAGCAGTGACAATTGACTAGGGAATTCCAGAGATTGAAACCTTGGGTAAACACGGATTAGGTTTTCAGACAAGTTATGGGTTCTTCAGGGTACTCATGGATTGTGAAAAAGGTGAAACCACAAAAAACTGGGAAAACTGTACTAGGAGTGAATCAGCAGTACTTAAAATCAGTAATTTTCGAAACAGGTAATTCTGTTACAGGGTAATCTGAACTGCATTGATCCGGTAAATGAGGATGGGCGGCAAACTATAAGCTACTGATGTGACTGTTGCCTACCAAGAATCTAGATATTTGCCATAATGTATTGTTACTAGCCCAGGATATTAATGAGATACTTGCCAATAATTTACAGATGGTGCTTTTTTCAAATTGAATAATGAATAGAGAAGGAAAAGTTAAAAGCACCTAGTGATTTGAGCACTTATGTTGCACTTTTGCTTTGATCACTTTGCATTACCTCCTGATTTGTTGGCTTTGTCACTCCTCTTGAATTGTTTATTTTAAAGGATACTTTCCTCCTCTCCTGATTTTATTTCCGTCCAAGGAAACCAACCTCTTTTTTCCCCTTAATGCAGAAATCCTTTCAGAATCTTCTTTGGAAGCAGGAAGGTGACAGATCCATGTGGGAGTACCCATTTGCGGTAGCTGGTGTAAACATTACATTCATGCTCATTCAGATGCTAGATCTCCAATCTGGTTAGTGTTTGTTGGAAAATATAACAATGGGGTTTGGGAAAAATGCAGGAGACCTTTATATTTGTGAACAAATTGATAGAAGCACTTTTCTGGGCAAATTAACCTTTATATGTACCAAGAGTGCATTAATAGTTGTGTGCCTTAAAGGGGTTCTATGAGGACACTTTTGTCTTCTACTGCAGTTTTTCGTGAGCCCATACTTTTGCACTTTAATGTTTAGACTTTTGTTTTGTCAAATTGGAACATTGTGGGAATTTCTTCTGTGTTTTTCATAAAGTCAAATGCCTTTGAACTTTGAAGTTTAAACTTTCATTTTTCAAATTGGAAGTTTGTGGGAATTTCTTTGAGTTCAGAGTTTTGTTTTTAAAATTGGAAGATTATGGAATTTCTTTTGTTTGATAAATGAAGTATTGCTAATGCTACCTCGGGAACCACAGCCAAACCACGGACAATGATGGGGGCAGTTTTTTTTAGGCTACTTTCAGGTATGTCTGAAGTTATGATTTGTGATACTCTTACTCTGACATTTAAGTATATCTAACCAAAACTTAGAATGAGCAATTAATTGTTTAATGCACGCTTGTGTGTGTGTGTGTGTGTGTGTGTGAGAGAGAGAGAGAGAGAGAGAGAGAGAGAGAGAGAGAGAGAGAGAGAGAGAGAGAGAGAGAGAGAGAGAGAGAGAGAGAGAGAGAGAGAGAGAGTATTGTGCAGTGTGCAGTATAATTTTTCTCTCATACTTTCCCAGAGTGGAAAAGCGGAACTCAGAAAGCCAGCCCAAATAGATGAGATAATTCTTTGTTGATGTTAATGTTGATTTAAAAAGGCTCGGACCATTTGTGACCTTGATACCCAAAACACTCAAACGCATCAATTTGTGTATCATGGTTGTGTTGTCTTTCTATTTTTATTTTTTATTTTTAAATTTCTATGTTGCATGCATTTGTTAACTAAATGTGACTCAATTCGATGGTTTTTGACAACATGAGCTTTAAGTCGTGGATTTGGTACTAATTTCCAACAGAAAAAAGAAGGGAAAGTGAGAAAAATATATATTAGCCTGAAGAGAAATGATTGTGTGGGTGCTGTATCATAATCTTGAGGCCATAGTTCCCAGCCTATCTACCAAGAAAAGGAAACAAGGAGGGTAAGGGGAGGGGGCTCCTTTTGTGCAATTTAGTGGGTCCAGGGGCGGAACCAGGCAAATTTCCTTGTGGGGCCGCTATGTACAAAAGGAAACTTTTTTTTTTTTGTGTGTGTGGGTGGGTGAGCGGGGGCGGGGGGAGGCCCACATCCCACATCACCTAAGTAATGCCTTTGACAAGGCTTCATTTACTTGTTTGTGCCATCCACCTATAAGCTAAGTTTTTGAGTTGGTAAATTGTTTCTTACATCCAATACCTAGTTCCACCCGAGTGGGCCTCGGGTGCTGCTAAAGTCCCTTGGAAGGTGGCTGGTGTGGTTGGGGAGATTTTGGATCTTGCTAGAAGTCTGCAAGTCTCCTCTTCCCACATTGACTGGAGTGCCAATTCTGAAGCCGATCGCCTTGCCAAGGAGGGTGGTTCTCCTCCTGATTTGTTGGTTATAGTGTTCCCTATGTAGATGGGTCTTGGCTTCATGCCTTCTTTAGTTACGGTATACCTCTCCTATACTGTATAGCTTTTTTTTTTTTTTAATTAATAGTCACTTTTTGAAAAAAGGAAAACAAGGAACGGATTATAATGCAAATATTTTTTCCTCCTCATTTTGGGATAAGTTCTTGCCATTATACTACCGGCCATCTTCCCCTCTGTTCTCTGTTTCATGTAGATCAGAAGAAACAGAAAAATCCATTTCCTCTTTTATTTCAGATTCCTATCATTCATGGAGTTCAAAATTGAGTGCTTTGTATTATCATTTCACTAAACATAGAAAAGTCAAAAGAGCTTGATTTATCGAGACTAGCACAGTCAATCACACAAAGGTATCCATTTTTTTCTGTAGTTTTTAAGATGTTCCCATAGCACAGTTGGAACTTGGAAGTTGCTTATGTGAGGTTGTGGGTTAGAGCCATGTTCCCATAGCACTGTTATTTGCCTTTTGTAGGACCAAAACTTTGCAATTAACCCAAATCCCTAAATACTATTTTTGTGTTTGGTTTCTAATGCTACTGTAAGAAAATGGATGGGCAGTTTTGTGACTCTTTTGCCATTTGTAATAATGGTGGAATAGTTGTTTACCATCATTAGTAAGGACATGGATGGTATTAAGGATAGATTTGAAGAAGTGTACCTTGTCTAAGGATTTGGCTCCAGATAGATTGGAATGGAGAAACAAAATTAATATAGCTGACCCCAACACGGTTGAGACAAGGCTTTGATAAAGATGATGAATTGTTTACTAATACTGTAGCAGTGTGCTGTGTCAAATGCATTAGGTGAGTATCCTATAGACTATAGTAACATATTCGCTATTATCTTCATCAACAGCTCCTGGCTGATGGATTCCATGCACTCGCACTTGTGTGTGTGTGTGTGTGTGTGTGTGTGTGTGTGTGTGTGTGTGTGTGTGTGTGTGTGTGTGTTTTAACTTTGGCTTGTTACTCATGTAACAGAAAATGAGTGGGCTTTTGATCTTTTATACTGCATAGCATTCAAGTTGATGGATCAGCAATGGCTTGATATGCATGCCTCCTACATGGACTTCAATGTATGAATCTGATAGCTCTATTTTATTTGTCCAACCAAGTTTTCAGACTGGTAACTCATCTGCTCTTGCTCTTTTTGTTTTTCCAGACAGTGATGAAATCCACACGACGTCAACTTGAAAGAGAGCTGCTGCTTGAAGACATTACACGTCTAGAGGACATGCCTTCCTATAGCCTTCTTCAGTAGTGTAGCAGCAAATCTGAGTGAACTCACCTTGAAGACCATCAAGTTAACCTGAATCCGACCAAGCATAAAATTGACTAGACTCACCTGGGTTACTTGACTCGATGCCCTTTTGGCTCACATGGGTAAGTCAAGTTATAGAACTACGATTGGGCATTGGGGTCTTTCCACTTTATGATTTAAGAAAATGTGCTTTTTTCAACGCTGCATTTACAATGATTCAAATGTAACGCAGTAATAATGTCTTTCAATCTTAAATGTACTGAGACAGTAGAATGATTTAGCGGCCAAATGTCCATGTTGAAGCTTAATTAGTACATGTCATGTGTTAATGGAAAGTGTGCAATTATTTTCTGCCTTTAGACTGAACTTCATAGTAAAAAGAATTGGTTTCCAGTTGATACCATGCAGATTGGAGAAGATAATTTATACTCCTGTGTTCCCAGTACTTTTACGACATGGATAAGGGTTTCACAAAAGACACTGCAAAGTAGTCTTAATGACTAGAAATAACTTTTTTCTTCAATTTGATCACTGTAAAACACATTGAAGCTATCCTTAACAGTTTTAGTTGTAGATAAGAAAATTAATGTACAGAGAATCCGATGCCAATGCAGAATTGCAGCATCTCATATGAAAATCATATATACCAAAAAAAAAAAAAAAAAAGAAGTAAAGGAACATTCTTCATCAGAGGTCCCTGATGCAAGGACACTTATTTACCTAGACTTGGCCAGAGAATATGCAACTACATTAGCCACCAAAACAGTACATGTCTCCATCTGCCACAAGCATAAAATAAAAGAGATGGTTCTTTTGACTAAGATCAAGTGTGGCATGGCATCCGTTCTTATCAGTTTAAAAGAGACATTATGATAAAGAAATAAAATGATGTTTCTTTTATTTTATTAATCCTAAGCTGTTCCATGTAACCTTTACTTCCTTGTGGCAGCCAACCAGGGTAACCTAACAACCCTTCCCTTTTCCAGAGGACTTTGTTGTCCCTTATAAGCTGAGCTAGCAGCACAAGATAACATAGATTGACATGACGGGCCCATGGAAGATGGATCAAGAGCACAATGATTAACAAGGATGTAAAGGCAAGCAAGCCTAACCTACCAAGATAGAATCATCAGTTGATTACTACACAAATTTAGGCCTCTGCACTGTTAGGGCTTTACCCTATTGTTCTTATGAAAGACTTACCACTCCAGGCGTGCTGGGACAAAAAACCTGATCTGAGGGGACATGTTGAGATTGGCCACTGAATGACCTTGGAGGTCCAATTGGCCATTGGTTGGTGGATTTTTTTTTTTTTTTTGCTTAGGGATTGATCCTGGTTATTTCTGTAGAAGAGGTGCCTCACGGCCGTAGATACTTGAGCTACAAGTGGATTGGCATTGGTCCATGGATATTACTAAAATGGAGTTGATGCCCCAATGACATGATTTTTGATAACCCTACCATGCTACTTATAGTTACATTGATTAAGGCAAATGCTAGCTTCAGGTTGTCGAGCCTCACCATAGAAACCTCATTTTTGGCATATAATTTCACACCTTAGATTTCACAACTGAATCGAATACAGTCAGAAGCCCATTTGTGCAAACACTAGGAAATGGGCTATGGAAAAATTACTGGTATCAAACTTCACACGTTTCATATTCAATGTTGAGATGTAGCCCATGAAAAAGAAAGCAGAATCCATCTTCAGGTGTCTAATCCTTGTGAACTTTCACCTGTTTACTCTTTCCCAAGGATGTGGTCATTATCATTCGCCACTTGCAAATGGGTATTTACAGTGAGCTCTTTTGAACTCCATATACCAAAAGCAGGTGACTCATAACTCTAGCTCTTTTGGGCAGTAGCAGTGTTCTCTTTGAAGGCATAACCAGTCAAAACCCATGTGAGAAGACTCACCAGGTGCATGCACACCAAAATTCTATGAGATGGCATAATGATCACTAAAAGATCAAGCATTAGTAGGCAGTAGCTGGAAAGAGAATTCACATTTCACTGGCAAATTCATAAAAAAGGAAACAAAGAAAAGAAAAGAGCATCTGCTCTAGAATACTCAAATGTAGAAGAGACTATAACCAAAGTCAAAATTTAAGATCCATATAGTAGATAGGAGTGAAAAAACAGGGAACATCAAACAAGCATATACTAAAGCAACCAATCTTTACTCATAAATCGAAGGGTGCAGGCTCTACTCTCCCAGGCCACAGTACCATCAGGGAATTACAGTGCAATCTCTTTACCCACACTCTCTACTGAATCGCTCCCCCATGGATGACATTCCTGTGCAATCAACAAACCCTCAATTATACTGTTCAATCCCCTTGCACTTATAAGATTCAAGACAATAATTAGCATCTGAGGACTAGTAATTATGTGGTCCATGATGGAGCCTATCATACAATGAAACATGGGTTGCTTCCATCTAGACAGCTCGATGCAAAAGGATACTAAAGATAGCTCAATAATTGATTTGATTCTCTCTTTGTAATTCCATAGTGAATTCATCTAGACATAAGGAAAATAGTATCAATATAAACAGATGATCAAAGATATATACATCAGACCAATTGAAACAAAGAATTGGAAAGAGCCCCATGGCAAAGTCAGGGACGTAGAATATTTTAAACATGAGAGAAAAGAGGTGAGATGCTACAATTGTCCAAAGAGTAGGGTGCAAACCTCAATGTGTGGGGGTGTAAGCCTCATAACCAGGCCTTTTAAATAATAAATAACTACAATTAAAAATAATAATATTAAAATAAAAAGTACTACATCATCATTTTAAAAATCTCACCATTGTTTATGATTGTACACCATCAAAAGAGTTAACTCTAGCAGGCCTTGTAAGGGATATGAGTACGTGAGTTTGAGTTTCCAATGAAGGGGGAAAATGAGCTAATTAACCAACTAAGAATGAGAGATAGTAAGAAGAAAGAGAAGAAAATTTAATGGCAACATATTGCTGAGGTGCTTGGCTCCGGCTGCTTAGCACTATTGTTGATTCTATAAGGGTCTGGGGATCTTCCAAGGGCCTGTTTGTTTGAAGGTATTGGGGATTGGGATCTTTGGGCTTCTCTGTGCACCATGTCAGATGATTCATACTTATTCTTGTTTAAAAGAAATGAACGACTTTAATCTCATTAACAAATCATAGAAGAGTCATGGCTTCAAATGTGTGCCCACGTTCTGATTTCTAAAAGTAGGCACCATATTGTAATTTAAAAGGTGGGTCTTATGTCCACAATCGCAAAAAAATAATATACATTTGTTTAAAGATAATGCAGGTGTCTTACGCAGAGCTCAACCAGAACAAAATATGGTTGAGCAATTGTCCCACATTTATATGATTTATAATGTAGGCACGCCTTTTGTGATTGTGATCATGTGCCTCACATTTTGAAAATACAGTGTGGGGCCACCTTTGAGATTGTAAATATGGGGGCTATCTTTCTAACGAGTGATGGAATTTAGAGACCTCTCTAAACTAAATGGACTTCTTTAGATGGTACAAACAAGTAGGAAACAAGTTTGCCTGCAATTTACTTCTTAAAAAACAGAAAATTTCTTTTCTAACTTTTCAGTGCTAGCGGATTAGGATTGCGAGATCAAAATTAAAAACAATTTATACCATCAAAACATGTTTTTGATGATCTCTATTTTTACCAACATGAAAACATCTAAATGGCACTTGCCAAATACACCTGTTTTCCCTCTCAGGCCCAAACTAGTAGTCTAGTATAGATTTTGAGAGATTTGGAGAATTGCATGCAAAGTCACATAGATTTTAGAGATTTTGAGAATTGCATGCAAAAGTCACATAGATTTTAGAGATTTTGAGAATTGCATGCAAAAGTCACACCTAGTCACGCTGGACGCTTGACTCGTCAAGTCTGACTACTCCTAGGTTTTCTTCTCGTTTTCCTCCCTCTCAAGTCCAACACCCAAACGACTCTCTCTCTCTCTCTCTCTCTCTGCATCAATGGCTACTACGACTACGAAATCCGAACCTTCAAGCGCCAAATCCTCGAAATTCCTGCAACTTTACGGTAAAAGATTCAATCTTTTTGCTTCTATCCAATACCACAAACGCTCAATTTCATTCAACGGACTCTGTAACGGAAAAGGTCCGATTTGTATCCAGGTTGGGATTTGCTGCTTGGATCAATCGCTGCCTTTTACGTTTTCATGGTTCCTTACACGAAAGTCGAAGAAAGCTTCAACGTTCAGGTAATCTTGAGAATGCCACATTCAGAAAATGTCAATTTGTTTTGTAGGAGATGGGGGGATTAGGAAGTTTGAAAAATGTGATTTTTTTTGGTTAGATGAAACCCTAGTTCAAAGTTCAATACTACTTAGAAGTGTGGGGGTGCTGTTCTATCATCTGCTTTGATCGTCTATGCCTCTTGATTTGATGTGATTCTTCTTCTTTCTCTTTCCTTTTGAATTTCTTCTGCAACTGCTGAAAACCCTTCTATGTAAATGTGGAATTTAGATTTCTTAGATTTGGGTCATGTCTTGTCCAGTCACTAACTTGTGCCTTGTTTTCTGTTGTTGTTATGTCTCTGTTCATTAAGGCAATGCACGATATTCTTCATCATCGTCATCACCTAGACAAGGCAAGTTCACCTTTACTATTGGATCCATTGATTGCTCTCATCATGATGAATGGTCTATCTCAATATTGCTGAGACTATGCATAATGATTGGCTAACATACATTTGCCTATTCCAGTATGACCATTTTGATTTTCCAGGAGTGGTTCCTCGCACTTTCATTGGTAAGGTGCTTGTGCTTTTACAGATACATATTTACATAAATGTGTGTAGTCTGCCTAGTGTCTATTAGGGATTTATATTTCTCTTCCATTTATTCCAAACTATTGTCATTCTCTGGGGAAGCTGAGTCTTATCAGTTTGGCTATTGTAGAATTTAAGTTTCCAATTGAAATCTGAAGTTGTTATCAAGTGGGTCACTATTGTTGGAAGCCAGGCTTTCATAAGTTCACAAACTTAACAATGACTCGCTTTTCAGGTGCCATTCTTGTATCATTCTTAGCATCACCTCTCGTGCTAGTGTTGCATATGATGCAATTGCCAAAGGATTATGGTCTTATTGCAGGTTAGTTGCTTAAACTCTTCAACAATCTTGGTCTTGACTTGTAGTTCTGATTTGATATTAGTAGACTGAAAATTTTGTTTGAGCCCCTTTTGTGAATCCAAACTTTCTAAGCAAGCCCTTCTCCCATGAATTGGCACCTGTCCAAATTCATTCAAATTGGGTTGACATTCACTATTGGGCCGAAGATGTGATTTGGGGGTTAATAACGTGTTCTTTTCACGAGTGTTCAGTTTGATGGTCTGTCACTCTGATGATAATCTGGAGTCTGGACTAAACCATGCATGGAAGCAGGGCTCAATGCACTATCTGGATTTATGAAAGGTGGGTCCCATGCTATAGTCTAAAGGGAGCTACTTAACTAATGTGCTTGTTTTTGTTAGTATATTTGCTAATCTTCATGTCAGCTCTTCATAATTTCCACGTCTTCAATTCTGAGATCATAATCTTTCATATGCTTGGATCTTTTCCTTTTTATCTAAGCTTCCATGGTGGAACTCTTCACTATGTTATCAACTCTCGGTTTCTTTTCATAGAATTGATTTCCAAAATTTTCTTCTCTCCAATTCTCGAGAAAGTTCTCATGCTTCAGTAACATTTCTTGGGTTTCTTCTTCTTCTTTGGCTCCTTGGGGTTTTCGTCTCTTATTCAATGAGACCAAGGCCTTAGTTTCTATGCTTAATGTGGTGTTCAGACATATGGGAAGATCGGCTAATTCCCTAGAGGACTCTTTGGCTAAACTAGGGGTGGACAGAACTTTGCCTTTCGTTGTTTTTCCCATGTAATTTTTGTTTTCTCTGCTTATATGGTATAAGGCCTTTATACCTTTGTCACCCACTTTTCAATTAAGGCATCCATTGTAATAGCTTCTTTCAATCAATTTTTTGTTACCAATAAAAAAAAATATTTCCAACAACACCTGTGGCATGTTTGTTAGGCATCCCCTCCTATGATAACTACTCCCTCAAAAAAGGAAAAAAATTCATTTTTATTTGGGGTTAACAATTAATGTTGTAATAAGTGGCAGCAAAGAAATAAACAAGAAATTTGAAATGTTATATTTTAGATTGTTGTCGGTATAAATAAGGCACAAAGAATTATGAGGTGTTCTTACCAAAGGGAAACAGCTTGGACTGTTTTATAAAGATTTATTAATGTATAAAAGCACCAAGAGCGAAAGAGAAACAATGAGGTTGTTGCCATGAGAAGAAGCCGCTACTTGCTCTTTGATGTTGCTTTAAAACCGAGGCATACCAAGCTTCCCCTTAGAATCTGAAGACTTGCATGGAAGAGTCAACTTGAAAGTTTGAAAAAATACCAAGAATCTCTCTCAAACGAGCTTAGTGGAGGTCTTATAGAGTTTCTAGCAGTAACCATCTCATAAATCATATACCAGACGTGTTTGTGGGGGCAAGAGTTACAAATCAAGGTTGTTGGTCCTCTGTGGAGTCATGGCGCCACCAATGGTGATTGACTCCATGTTGGGTGGTGCCACTACCCAAAGGCCCTGGGTTTTTCACCTCCATGAAGCCGACTTTTCATTTTTTATACCTTTATAGATGCCATGTATATTGTATCCATTTCTATCCTTATTTTTTGGCAGTTTACTTCCGAAGGTGATATCCTTAATTTTTAGGGGCCTTTGTTCACGGGAGACAAATCCTAGATGTAGTCTTGGCAGCTAATGAACATGTTGATACTAGATACAAGCTATGATACGCTGATACTTAAAAATAGGCAAACTACCTGTGTCATATCATATTTAATACTCCATATTTGTGTAAAATAGGTGTCCTTGCAGTATCCA
Source organism: Litsea cubeba (assembly GCA_012931725.1). Classification (NCBI taxonomy): domain Eukaryota; kingdom Viridiplantae; phylum Streptophyta; class Magnoliopsida; order Laurales; family Lauraceae; genus Litsea; species Litsea cubeba. The sequence continues at coordinate 25,316,563 of CM022946.1, forward strand.
AGGCGTGTCTTTGTTGTTTCCATACCGTCTGCCTATCTGGACATCTTAAGATACAAAGAGAAGAAGCATATGATTGTGTTGGCTGGGGGTCTCACCAGTGCCTTCCTCAGAGGATGGGCTTCAGAGTAAAATGGAGGGCTTGGGTCACGGATCGTGTGGGCTCAACCATGTTTTGTACCCTTATCAGAAGGTCTCCTAGAGCTACCATTCAAATAAATAAAGAAAATGAAAATAAAGCGTGGTCTATTTAAGGTCCTTAAAAGGTGCGTGCTATTACTCGGTTGGCATTTCAAAGGAGAATTTTGATGATGGATAACTTGTGGAAAAAGGCAAACAGTCATAGTCAGTGCTTGTCCTCTGTGCTTTAGGGTGGAGGAAACAATGACTCATTATTCCTCCGTTATCCTTGTGCTTAATCAGTGTGCAGTATGGTCTTATCATGGTTTGATAGCTTGTGGTTGTTCCAAAACTCTTGACATCTTCCTTGATTTTTAATTTTTTTTGTTTTGTTTTGTGGGGTGTGGGGACATAAAACCTGTGAGGGGAAGTTAGCTTTCTAGGGCCCTATGGATTATTTGGAATGAGAATAGAAGATGTGTTGATGGTCTGTGAGGTTGATGGTCTGTGAGGGGACAGTCTTTTTGGAAATTATCTTTCTGGGGCCCTATGGATTATTTGGAATGAGAGAAATAGAAGATGTTTTGATGGTCTGTGAGGGGAAAGTCCCTTTGGAAATTAGCTTTCTTGGGGTGGGGGGTTATGGATTATTGATGGTAAAATCTTGGGCCAGTTTTTCTAACAGCTAAGCTTCGTCATTCTAAATTTCTAATGTCTCCTCGCTGTAGTGCTAAAAGATTTTGGAGTGTCTATGAGCTTTCTCAATCACTGCTGGAATAAGTTGACTAATGATTTGTGGTGAAACCAGGCTGCTCCTCTTGTGGAGTTAATGTCAATCCAGGTCCATCCATTTAGGCCCATTTATTGTACCCATTTGTTGCATTGTAATTAGTCAAAGGTTGTTACTTAATTTGTTGCTTCAGTTTAGGATCTAAGATTTGTAATTGATTGTAATTAGGGAATTAAGCCCTTATATAAACAACAGTCGATCCTCAAAGGATGGACGACATTCATCTCTCTCTCTCTCTCTTATGTTCAGTATTTCATCTCTCTCTAAATGTCATGGTATCAGAGCACGATCGATCATCTGTGATATGTGATCTTCTCCTAAATCATCTTCCAAACATTGGAAGCCAGTATATGATCATCTGTGATCATTCTCTTCAGTCGGATCATGTTGATCATCTCAGATCAGACGTGGCCCACCTGTGATCATCACCAACTCATCAGCGGAACCCTACCATCTTGGTCGCCTGAAGCTTCCAGGATTTATGAAGAATTTTTTCTGATTTATTGATCATCAAAGTCATCTTCCAAGATCTGGAATCCCTGATCGTCTGTGCTCATCCCTATTCATCTCAGATCTGAAGTGGCCCACCTGCGATCATCATCGCTCCTCATCTGGAACAGCCCATCTTGGTCATCTGGATTTATACATTTTTTTGAAGATTTTCTCACGATTTATGGATCATCAGAGGTAGGCCATCTACCATTTTTTGTTAGAAACTCAGTTTTGTCCATTTCTTTCATCTCAGCCGTCCAAAAGTTTGGATTGGATTCGTTTATGCCTGCGACCACTTCAATAGTTGCGGAAAATTTGGTTGTGAACACCATCCCCATCCAAGATCATTTAGCAGCTCATTTGGTGGACCCACGTGCCAGATCTACACAGTGACGACAGGGTCGTCTGTGTCATTCTGGCACTGTGTTAGTGCACTATTCCGTTTTATGCCTTATGGGGACTGCTCTGGACTATTTTTTCTGTGCACTACTTTTGTCCACTATTTATCCTGTGGATTCTGGGAAACTGGTCTGGACCTTTCACACGTCAGATTTAGTTCAATTGTGACCGTGGTCTAATTTGCCTAAAATTGGACTCTATCAGTGCTGCTGCTAGATTTCCACTATTTGGCAGTATCTTTTCCGGACTGATTGTGCGTTGCTTCTTCCTTGTCTTAGTCATGAAAAAAACATGAGATTGCCCTTATTCGCTTTGATGGAATAAATTATACCTCATGGGCCTTCCAAT